>CM065596.1:71986084-72158332 GCA_033119425.1 Bufotes viridis
CCAGAACAAAATATATGTTTTGGCGGACACTATGAAATCTGGCCTGCAACAGCTGGGACACCAGATTCAGGGTATTGCTATTTTGGCAGATTAATTTCACCCCTGAACAAAATATATATTTTTTGGTGGACACTATTCTATTTTGCCAGCCATAGCTGAATCCACTGATATATGGTATTGCTATTTTGGCAATTGAATTTCACCCCAGAACAAAATATATGTTTTGACGGACACTATGAAACGTGGCCTGCAACAGCTGGGACACCAGATTCAGGGTATTGCTATTTTGGCAGATTAATTTCATTCCAGAACAAAATATATGTTTTGGCGGACACTATTCTATTTTGCCATCCACAGCTGAAACCACTGATTTATAGTATTGTTATTTTGGCAATTGAATTTCACCCCAGAACAAAATATGTGTTTTGGCGGACACTAATTTATTTTGCCAGCCACAGCTGAAACCACAGATTTATGGTATTGCTATTTTAGCAATTGAATTTCACCCCAGAACAAAATATATGTTTTGGCAGACACTATGAAATCTGGCCTGCAACAGCTGGGACACCAGATTCAGGGTATTGCTATTTTGGCAGATTAATTTCACCCAAGAACAAAATATATGTTTTGGCGGACACTATTCTATTTTGCCAGCCACAGCTGAAACCACTGATTTATGGTATTGCTATTTTGGCAATTGAATTTCACCCCAGAACAAAATATATGTTTTGGCGGACACTATTCTATTTTGCCAGACACAGCTGAAACCACTGATTTATGGTATTGCTATTTTGGCAATTGAATTTCACCCCAGAACAAAATATATGTTTTTGCGGACACTATGATCCCTGGCCTGCAACAGCTGGAACACCAGATTCAGGGTATTGCTATTTTGGCAGATTAATTTCACCCCAGAACAAAATATATGTTTTGGCGGACACTATGAAATCTGGCCTGCAAAAGCTGGAACACCAGATTCAGGGTATTGCTATTTTGGCAGATTAATTTCACCCCAGAACAAAATATATGTTTTGGCGGACACTATTCTGTTTTGCCAGCCACAGCTGAAACCACTGATTTATGGTATTGCTATTTTGGCAATTGAATTTCACCCCAGAACAAAATATATGTTTTGGCAGACACTATGAAATCTGGCCTGCAACAGCTGGGACACCAGATTCAGGATATTGCTATTTTGGCAGATTAATTTCACCCCAGAACAAAATATATGTTTTGGCGGACACTATGAAATCTGGCCTGCAACAGCTGGGACACCAGATTCAGGGTATTGCTATTTTGGCAGATTAATTTCACCCCTGAACAAAATATATATTTTTGGTGGACACTATTCTATTTTGCCAGCCATAGCTGAATCCACTGATATATGGTATTGCTATTTTGGCAATTGAATTTCACCCCAGAACAAAATATATGTTTTGACGGACACTATGAAACGTGGCCTGCAACAGCTGGGACACCAGATTCAGGGTATTGCTATTTTGGCAGATTAATTTCATCCCAGAACAAAATATATGTTTTGGCGGACACTATTCTATTTTGCCATCCACAGCTGAAACCACTGATTTATAGTATTGTTATTTTGGCAATTGAATTTCACCCCAGAACAAAATATGTGTTTTGGCGGACACTATTTTATTTTGCCAGCCACAGCTGAAACCACAGATTTATGGTATTGCTATTTTAGCAATTGAATTTCACCCCAGAACAAAATATATGTTTTGGCAGACACTATGAAATCTGGCCTGCAACAGCTGGGACACCAGATTCAGGGTATTGCTATTTTGGCAGATTAATTTCACCTTAGAACAAAATATATGTTTTGGCGGACACTATTCTATTTTGCCAGCCACAGCTGAAACCACTGATTTATGGTATTGCTATTTTGGCAATTGAATTTCACCCAAGAACAAAATATATGTTTTGGCGGACACTATTCTATTTTGCCAGACACAGCTGAAACCACTGATTTATGGTATTGCTATTTTGGCAATTGAATTTCACCCCAGAACAAAATATATGTTTTTGCGGACACTATGATCCCTGGCCTGCAACAGCTGGAACACCAGATTCAGGGTATTGCTATTTTGGCAGATTAATTTCACCCCAGAACAAAATATATGTTTTGGCGGACACTATGAAATCTGGCCTGCAAAAGCTGGAACACCAGATTCAGGGTATTGCTATTTTGGCAGATTAATTTCACCCCAGAACAAAATATATGTTTTGGCGGACACTATTCTGTTTTGCCAGCCACAGCTGAAACCACTGATTTATGGTATTGCTATTTTGGCAATTGAATTTCACCCCAGAACAAAATATATGTTTTGGCAGACACTATGAAATCTGGCCTGCAACAGCTGGGACACCAGATTCAGGATATTGCTATTTTGGCAGATTAATTTCACCCCAGAACAAAATATATGTTTTGGCGGACACTATGAAATCTGGCCTGCAACAGCTGGGACACCAGATTCAGGGTATTGCTATTTTGGCAGATTAATTTCACCCCTGAACAAAATATATATTTTTTGGTGGACACTATTCTATTTTGCCAGCCATAGCTGAATCCACTGATATATGGTATTGCTATTTTGGCAATTGAATTTCACCCCAGAACAAAATATATGTTTTGACGGACACTAAGAAACGTGGCCTGCAACAGCTGGGACACCAGATTCAGGGTATTGCTATTTTGGCAGATTAATTTCATCCCAGAACAAAATATATGTTTTGGCGGACACTATTCTATTTTGCCATCCACAGCTGAAACCACTGATTTATAGTATTGTTATTTTGGCAATTGAATTTCACCCCAGATCAAAATATGTGTTTTGGCGGACACTATTTTATTTTGCCATCCACAGCTGAAACCACAGATTTATGGTATTGCTATTTTAGCAATTGAATTTCACCCCAGAACAAAATATATGTTTTGGCAGACACTATGAAATCTGGCCTGCAACAGCTGGGACACCAGATTCAGGGTATTGCTATTTTGGCAGATTAATTTCACCTTAGAACAAAATATATGTTTTGGCGGACACTATTCTATTTTGCCAGCCACAGCTGAAACCACTGATTTATGGTATTGCTATTTTGGCAATTGAATTTCACCCCAGAACAAAATATATGTTTTGGCGGACACTATTCTATTTTGCCAGCCACAGCTGAAACCACTGATTTATGGTATTACTATTTTGGCAATTGAATTTCACCCCAGAACAAAATATATGTTTTGACGGACACTATGAAACGTGGCCTGCAACAGCTGGGACACCAGATTCAGGGTATTGCTATTTTGGCAGATTGAATGTCACCCCAGAACAAAATATATGTTTTTGCGGACACTATGAAATCCTGGCCTGCAACAGCTGGAACACCAGATTCAGGGTATTGCTATTTTGGCAGATTAATTTCACCCCAGAACAAAATATATGTTTTGGCGGACACTATTCTGTTTTGCCAGCCACAGCTGAAACACACTGATTTATGGTATTGCTATTTTGGCAATTGAATTTCACCCCAGAACAAAATATATGTTTTGGCGGACACTATGAAATCTGGCCTGCAACAGCTGGGACACCAGATTCAGGGTATTGCTATTTTGGCAGATTAATTTCACCCCAGAACAAAATATATGTTTTGGCGGACACTATTCTATTTGGCCATGCCACAGCTGAAACCACTAGATTCAGGGTATTGCTATTTTGGCAGATTGAATTTCACCCCAGAACAAAATATATGTTTTGGCGGACACTATTCTATTTTGCCATGCCACAGCTGAAATCCACAGATTTATGGTATTGCTATTTTAGCAGATTGAATTTCACCCCAGAACAAAATATATGTTTTGGCGGACACTATGAAATCTGGCCTGCAACAGCTGGGACACCAGATTCAGGGTATTGCTATTTTGGCAGATTAATTTCACCTTAGAACAAAATATATGTTTTGGCGGACACTATTCTATTTTGCCAGCCACAGCTGAAACCACTGATTTATGGTATTGCTATTTTGGCAATTGAATTTCACCCAAGAACAAAATATATGTTTTGACGGACACTATGAAACGTGGCCTGCAACAGCTTGGACACCAGATTCACGGTATTGCTATTTTGGCAATTGAATGTCACCCCAGAACAAAATATATGTTTTTGCGGACACTATGAATCCTGGCCTTCAACAGCTGGAACACCAGATTCTGGGTATTGCTATTTTGCAGATTAATTTCACCCCAGAACAAAATATATGTTTTGGCGGACACTATTCTGTTTTGCCAGCCACAGCTGAAAACACTGATTTATGGTATTGCTATTTTGGCAATTGAATTTCACCACAGAACAAAATATATGTTTTGGCAGACACTATGAAATCTGGCCTTCAACAGCTGGTACAACAGATTCAGGGTATTGCTATTTTGGCAGATTAATTTCACCCCAGAACAAAATATATGTTTTGGCGGACACTTTTCTATTTTGCCAGCCACAGCTGAAACCACTGATTTATGGTATTGCTATTTTGGCAATTGAATTTCACCCCAGAACAAAATATGTGTTTTGGCGGACACTATTCTATTTTGCCAGCCACAGCTGAAACCACTAATTTATGGTATTGCTATTTTAGCAATTGAATTTAACTACAAACAAAATATATGTTTTGGCAGACACTATGAAATCTGGCCTGCAACAGCTGGGACACCAGATTCAGGGTATTGCTATTTTGGCAGATTAATTTCACCCCAGAACAAAATATATGTTTTGGCGGACACTATTATACTTTGCCAGCCACAGCTGAAACCACTGATTTATGGTATTGCTATTTTGGCAATTGAATTTCACCCCAGAACAAAATATATGTTTTGACGGACACTATGAAACGTGGCCTGCAACAGCTGGGACACCAGATTCAGGGTATTGCTATTTTGGCAATTGAATGTCACCCCAGAACAAAATATATGTTTTTGAGGACACTATGAATCCTGGCCTTCAACAGCTGGAACACCAGATTCAGGGTATTGCTATTTTGCAGATTAATTTCACCCCAGAACAAAATATATGTTTTGGCGGACACTATTCTGTTTTGCCAGCCACAGCTGAAACCACTGATTTATGGTATTGCTATTTTGGCAATTGAATTTCACCCCAGAACAAAATATATGTTTTGGCAGACACTATGAAATCTGACCTTCAACAGCTGGGACACCAGATTCAGGGTATTGCTATTTTGGCAGATTAATTTTACCCCAGAATAAAATATATGTTTTGGCGGACACTATTCTGTTTTGCCAGCCATAGCTGAAAACACTGATTTATGGTATTGCTATTTTGGCAATTGAATTTCACCCCAGAACAAAATATATGTTTTGGCAGACACTATGAAATCTGGCCTTCAACAGCTGGGACACCAGATTCAGGGTATTGCTATTTTGGCAGATTAATTTTACCCCAGAATAAAATATATGTTTTGGCGGACACTATTCTATTTTGCCAGCCACAGCTGAAACCACTGATTTATGGTATTGCTATTTTAGCAATTGAATTTAACTACAAACAAAATATATGTTTTGGCAGACACTATGAAATCTGGCCTGCAACAGCTGGGAAACCAGATTCAGGGTATTGCTATTTTGGCAGATTAATTTCACCCCAGAACAAAATATATGTTTTGGCGGACACTATTATACTTTGCCAGCCACAGCTGAAACCACTGATTTATGGTATTGCTATTTTGGCAATTGAATTTCACCCCAGAACAAAATATATGTTTTGACGGACACTATGAAACGTAGCCTGCAACAGCTGGGACACCAGATTCAGGGTATTGCTATTTTGGCAATTGAATGTCACCCCAGAACAAAATATATGTTTTTGCGGACACTATGAATCCTGGCCTGCAACAGCTGGGACACCAGATTCAGGGTATTGCTATTTTGGCAGATTAATTTCACCCCAGAACAAAATATATGTTTTGGCGGACACTAAGAAATCTGGCCTGCAACAGCTGGGACACCAGATTCAGGGTATTGCTATTTTGGCAGATTAATTTCACCGCAGAACAAAATATAAGTTTTGGCAGACACTATGAAATCTGGCTTGCAACAGCTGGGAAACCAGATTCAGTGTATTGCTATTTTGGCAGATTAATTTCACCCCAGAACAAAATATATGTTTTGACAGACACTATGAAATCTAGCCTGCAACAGCTGGGACACCAGATTCAGGGTATTGCTATTTTGGCAGATTAATTTCACCCCAGAACAAAATATATGTTTTGGCGGACACTATTTTATTTTGCCAGCCACAGCTGAAACCACTGATTTATGGTATTACTATTTTGGCAATTGAATTTCACCCCAGAACAAAATATATGTTTTGGCGGACACTATGAAATCTGGCCTGCAACAGCTGAGACACCAGATTCAGGGTATTGCTATTTTGGCAGATTAATTTCACCCCAGAACAAAATATATGTTTTGGCAGACACTATGAAATCTGGCCTGCAACAGCTGGGACACCAGATTCAGGGTATTGCTATTTTGGCAGATTAATTTCACCCCAGAACAAAATATATGTTTTGGCCGACACTATGAAATCTGGCCTGCAACAGCTGGGACACCAGATTCAGGGTATTGCTATTTTGGCAGATTAATTTCACCCCAGAACAAAATATATGTTTTGACAGACAATATGAAATCTAGCCTGCAACAGCTGGGACACCAGATTCAGGGTATTGCTATTTTGGCAGATTAATTTCACCCCAGAACAAAATATATTTTTTGGCGGACACTATTCTATTTTGCCAGCCACAGCTGAAACCACTGATTTATGGAATTGCTATTTTGGCAATTGAATTTCACCCCAGAACAAAATATATGTTTTGACGGACACTATGAAACGTGGCCTGCAACAGCTGGGACACCAGATTCAGGGTATTGCTATTTTGGCAATTGATTGTCACCCCAGAACAAAATATATGTTTTTGCGGACACTATGATCCCTGGCCTGCAACAGCTGGAACACCAGATTCAGGGTATTGCTATTTTGGCAGATTAATTTCACCCCAGAACAAAATATATGTTTTGGCGGACACTATTCTATTTTGCCAGCCACAGCTGAAACCACTGATTTATGGAATTGCTATTTTGGCAATTGAATTTCACCCCAGAACAAAATATATGTTTTGACGGACACTATGAAACGTGGCCTGCAACAGCTGGGACACCAGATTCAGGGTATTGCTATTTTGGCAGATTAATTTCACCCCAGAACAAAATATATGTTTTGGCCGACACTATGAAATCTGGCCTGCAACAGCTGGGACACCAGATTCAGGGTATTGCTATTTTGGCAGATTAATTTCACCCCAGAACAAAATATATGTTTTGACAGACAATATGAAATCTAGCCTGCAACAGCTGGGACACCAGATTCAGGGTATTGCTATTTTGGCAGATTAATTTCACCCCAGAACAAAATATATGTTTTGGCGTACACTATTCTATTTTGCCAGCCACAGCTGAAACCACTGATTTATGGTATTGCTATTTTGGCAATTGAATTTCACCCCAGAACAAAATATATGTTTTGACGGACACTATGAAACGTGGCCTGCAACAGCTGGGACACCAGATTCAGGGAATTGCTATTTTGGCAATTGATTGTCACCCCAGAACAAAATATATGTTTTTGCGGACACTATGATACCTGGCCTGCAACAGCTGGAACACCAGATTCAGGGTATTGCTATTTTGGCAGATTAATTTCACCCCTGAACAAAATATATGTTTTTGCGGACACTATGAAATCTGGCCTGCAACAGCTGGAACACCAGATTCAGGGTATTGCTATTTTGGCAGATTAATTTCACCCCAGAACAAAATATATGTTATGGCGAACACTATTCTGGTTTGCCAGCCACAGCTGAAACCACTGATTTATGGTATTGCTATTTTGGCAATTGAATTTCACCCCAGAACAAAATATATGTTTTGGCAGACACTATGAAATCTGGCCTGCAACAGCTGGGACAACAGATTCAGGGTATTGCTATTTTGGCAGATTAATTTTTACCCCAGAACAAAATATATGTTTTGGCGGACACTATGAAATCTGGCCTGCAACAGCTGGGACACCAGATTCAGGGTATTGCTATTTTGGCAGATTAATTTCACCTTAGAGCAAAATATATGTTTTGGCGGACACTATTCTATTTTGCCAGCCACAGCTGAAACCACTGATTTATGGTATTGCTATTTTGGCAATTGAATTTCACCCCAGAACAAAATATATGTTTTGACGGACACTATGAAACGTGACTTGCAACAGCTGGGACACCAGATTCAGTGTATTGCTATTTTGGCAGAATAATTTCACCCCAGAACAAAATATATGTTTTGGCGGACACTATTCTATTTTGCCAGCCACAGCTGAAACCACTGATTAATGGTATTGTTATTTTAGCAATTGAATTTCACCCCAGAACAAAATATATGTTTTGGCAGACACTATGAAATCTGGCCTGCAACAGCTGGGACACCAGATTCAGGGTATTGTTATTTTGGCAGATTAATTTCACCCCAGAACAAAATATATGTTTTGGCGGACACTATTCTATTTTGCCAGCCACAGCTGAAACCACTGATTTATGGTATTGCTATTTTGGCAATTGAATTTCACCCCAGAACAAAATATATGTTTTGACGGACACTATGAAACGTGGCCTGCAACAGCTGGGACACCAGATTCAGGGTATTGCTATTTTGGCAATTGAATGTCACCCCAGAACAAAATATATGTTTTTGCGGACACTATGAATCCTGGCCTTCAACAGCTGGAACACCAGATTCAGGGTATTGCTATTTTGCAGATTAATTTCACCCCAGAACAAAATATATGTTTTGGCGGACACTATTCTGTTTTGCCAGACACAGCGGAAACCACTGATTTATGGTATTGCTATTTTGGCAATTGAATTTCACCCCAGAACAAAATATATGTTTTGGCAGACACTATGAAATCTGGCCTTCAACAGCTGGGACACCAGATTCAGGGTATTGCTATTTTGGCAGATTAATTTTACCCCAGAATAAAATATATGTTTTGGCGGACACTATTCTATTTTGCCAGCCACAGCTGAAACCACTGATTTATGGTATTGCTATTTTAGCAATTGAATTTAACTACAAACAAAATATATGTTTTGGCAGACACTATGAAATCTGGCCTGCAACAGCTGGGAAACCAGATTCAGGGTATTGCTATTTTGGCAGATTAATTTCACCCCAGAACAAACTATATGTTTTGGCGGACACTATTATACTTTGCCAGCCACAGCTGAAACCACTGATTTATGGTATTGCTATTTTGGCAATTGAATTTCACCCCAGAACAAAATATATGTTTTGACGGACACTATGAAACGTGGCCTGCAACAGCTGGGACACCAGATTCAGGGTATTGCTATTTTGGCAGATTAATTTCACCCCAGAACAAAATATATGTTTTGGCCGACACTATGAAATCTGGCCTGCAACAGCTGGGACACCAGATTCAGGGTATTGCTATTTTGGCAGATTAATTTCACCCCAGAACAAAATATATGTTTTGACAGACAATATGAAATCTAGCCTGCAACAGCTGGGACACCAGATTCAGGGTATTGCTATTTTGGCAGATTAATTTCACCCCAGAACAAAATATATGTTTTGGCGTACACTATTCTATTTTGCCAGCCACAGCTGAAACCACTGATTTATGGTATTGCTATTTTGGCAATTGAATTTCACCCCAGAACAAAATATATGTTTTGACGGACACTATGAAACGTGGCCTGCAACAGCTGGGACACCAGATTCAGGGTATTGCTATTTTGGCAGATTAATTGTCACCCCAGAACAAAATATATGTTTTGACGGACACTATGCTATTTGGCCTGCAACAGCTGGAACACCACTGATTCATGGTATTGCTATTTTGGCAGATTGAATTTCACCCCAGAACAAAATATATGTTTTGACGGACACTATGAAATCTGGCCTGCAACAGCTGGGACACCAGATTCAGGGTATTGCTATTTTGGCAGATTGAATTTCACCCCAGAACAAAATATATGTTTTTGCGGACACTATGAATCTGGCCTGCCAACAGCTGGAACACCAGATTCAGGGTATTGCTATTTTGGCAGATTAATTTCACCCCAGAACAAAATATATGTTTTGGCGGACACTATTCTGTTTTGCCAGCACACAGCTGGAAACCACTGATTTATGGTATTGCTATTTTGGCAGATTGAATTTCACCCCAGAACAAAATATATGTTTTGGCAGACACTATGAAATCTGGCCTGCAACAGCTGGGACACCAGATTCAGGGTATTGCTATTTTGGCAGATTAATTTTCACCTTAGAATAAAATATATGTTTTGGCGGACACTATTCTATTTTGCCAGCCACAGCTGAAACCACTGATTTATGGTATTGCTATTTTAGCAATTGAATTTAACTACAAACAAAATATATGTTTTGGCGGACACTATGAAATCTGGCCTGCAACAGCTGGGACACCAGATTCAGGGTATTGCTATTTTGGCAGATTAATTTCACCCCAGAACAAAACTATATGTTTTGGCGGACACTATTCTACTTTGCCAGCCACAGCTGAAACCACTGATTTATGGTATTGCTATTTTGGCAATTGAATTTCACCCCAGAACAAAATATATGTTTTGACGGACACTATGAAACGTAGCCTGCAACAGCTGGGACACCAGATTCAGGGTATTGCTATTTTGGCAGATTAATTTCACCCCAGAACAAAATATATGTTTTGGCCGACACTATGAAATCTGGCCTGCAACAGCTGGGACACTCAGATTCAGGGTATTGCTATTTTGGCAGATTAATTTCACCCCAGAACAAAATATATGTTTTGACAGACAATATGAAATCTAGCCTGCAACAGCTGGGACACCAGATTCAGGGTATTGCTATTTTGGCAGATTAATTTCACCCCAGAACAAAATATATGTTTTGGCGTACACTATTCTATTTTGCCAGCCACAGCTGAAACCACTGATTTATGGTATTGCTATTTTGGCAATTGAATTTCACCCCAGAACAAAATATATGTTTTGACGGACACTATGAAACGTGGCCTGCAACAGCTGGGACACCAGATTCAGGGAATTGCTATTTTGGCAATTGATTGTCACCCCAGAACAAAATATATGTTTTTGCGGACACTATGATACCTGGCCTGCAACAGCTGGAACACCAGATTCAGGGTATTGCTATTTTGGCAGATTAATTTCACCCCTGAACAAAATATATGTTTTTGCAGACACTATGAAATCTGGCCTGCAACAGCTGGAACACCAGATTCAGGGTATTGCTATTTTGGCAGATTAATTTCACCCCAGAACAAAATATATGTTATGGCGAACACTATTCTGGTTTGCCAGCCACAGCTGAAACCACTGATTTATGGTATTGCTATTTTGGCAATTGAATTTCACCCCAGAACAAAATATATGTTTTGGCAGACACTATGAAATCTGGCCTGCAACAGCTGGGACAACAGATTCAGGGTATTGCTATTTTGGCAGATTAATTTTACCCCAGAACAAAATATATGTTTTGGCGGACACTATGAAATCTGGCCTGCAACAGCTGGGACACCAGATTCAGGGTATTGCTATTTTGGCAGATTAATTTCACCTTAGAGCAAAATATATGTTTTGGCGGACACTATTCTATTTTGCCAGCCACAGCTGAAACCACTGATTTATGGTATTGCTATTTTGGCAATTGAATTTCACCCCAGAACAAAATATATGTTTTGACGGACACTATGAAACGTGACTTGCAACAGCTGGGACACCAGATTCAGTGTATTGCTATTTTGGCAGATTGAATTTCACCCCAGAACAAAATATATGTTTTGGCAGACACTATGAAATCTGGCCTGCAACAGCTGGGACACCAGATTCAGGGTATTGTTATTTTGGCAGATTAATTTCACCCCAGAACAAAATATATGTTTTGGCGGACACTATTCTATTTTGCCAGCAACAGCTGAAACCACTGATTTATGGTATTGCTATTTTGGCAATTGAATTTCACCCCAGAACAAAATATATGTTTTGACTGACACTATGAAACGTGGCCTGCAACAGCTGGGACACCAGATTCAGGGTATTGCTATTTTGGCAATTGAATGTCACCCCAGAACAAAATATATGTTTTTGCGGACACTATGAATCCTGGCCTTCAACAGCTGGAACACCAGATTCAGGGTATTGCTATTTTGCAGATTAATTTCACCCCAGAACAAAATATATGTTTTGGCGGACACTATTCTGTTTTGCCAGACACAGCGGAAACCACTGATTTATGGTATTGCTATTTTGGCAATTGAATTTCACCCCAGAACAAAATATATGTTTTGGCAGACACTATGAAATCTGGCCTTCAACAGCTGGGACACCAGATTCAGGGTATTGCTATTTTGGCAGATTAATTTTACCCCAGAATAAAATATATGTTTTGGCGGACACTATTCTATTTTGCCAGCCACAGCTGAAACCACTGATTTATGGTATTGCTATTTTAGCAATTGAATTTAACTACAAACAAAATATATGTTTTGGCAGACACTATGAAATCTGGCCTGCAACAGCTGGGAAACCAGATTCAGGGTATTGCTATTTTGGCAGATTAATTTCACCCCAGAACAAAATATATGTTTTGGCGGACACTATTATACTTTGCCAGCCACAGCTGAAACCACTGATTTATGGTATTGCTATTTTGGCAATTGAATTTCACCCCAGAACAAAATATATGTTTTGACGGACACTATGAAACGTAGCCTGCAACAGCTGGGACACCAGATTCAGGGTATTGCTATTTTGGCAATTGAATGTCACCCCAGAACAAAATATATGTTTTTGCGGACACTATGAATCCTGGCCTGCAACAGCTGGGACACCAGATTCAGGGTATTGCTATTTTGGCAGATTAATTTCACCCCAGAACAAAATATATGTTTTGGCGGACACTAAGAAATCTGGCCTGCAACAGCTGGGACACCAGATTCAGGGTATTGCTATTTTGGCAGATTAATTTCACCCCAGAACAAAATATAAGTTTTGGCAGACACTATGAAATCTGGCCTGCAACAGCTGGGAAACCAGATTCAGTGTATTGCTATTTTGGCAGATTAATTTCACCCCAGAACAAAATATATGTTTTGACAGACACTATGAAATCTAGCCTGCAACAGCTGGGACACCAGATTCAGGGTATTGCTATTTTGGCAGATTAATTTCACCCCAGAACAAAATATATGTTTTGGCGGACACTATTTTATTTTGCCAGCCACAGCTGAAACCACTTATTTATGGTATTACTATTTTGGCAATTGAATTTCACCCCAGAACAAAATATATGTTTTGGCGGACACTATGAAATCTGGCCTGCAACAGCTGAGTCACCAGATTCAGGGTATTGCTATTTTGGCAGATTAATTTCACCCCAGAACAAAATATATGTTTTGGCAGACACTATGAAATCTGGCCTGCAACAGCTGGGACACCAGATTCAGGGTATTGCTATTTTGGCAGATTAATTTCACCCCAGAACAAAATATATGTTTTGGCCGACACTATGAAATCTGGCCTGCAACAGCTGGGACACCAGATTCAGAGGTATTGCTATTTTGGCAGATTAATTTCACCCCAGAACAAAATATATGTTTTGACAGACAATATGAAATCTAGCCTGCAACAGCTGGGACACCAGATTCAGCAGAGTATTGCTATTTTGGCAGATTAATTTCACCCCAGAACAAAATATATGTTTTGACGGACACTATGAAATCGTGGCCTGCAACAGCTGGGACACCAGATTCAGGGTATTGCTATTTTGGCAGATTAATTTCACCCCAGAACAAAATATATGTTTTGGCCGACACTATGAAATCTGGCCTGCAACAGCTGGGACACCAGATTCAGGGTATTGCAATTTTGGCAGATTAATTTCACCCCAGAACAAAATATATGTTTTGACAGACAATATGAAATCTAGCCTGCAACAGCTGGGACACCAGATTCAGGGTATTGCTATTTTGGCAGATTAATTTCACCCCAGAACAAAATATATGTTTTGGCGGACACTATTCTATTTTGCCAGCCATAGCTGAAACCACTGATTTATGGAATTGCTATTTTGGCAATTGAATTTTACCCCAGAACAAAATATATGTTTTGAAGGACACTATGAAACGTGGCCTGCAACAGCTGGGACACCAGATTCAGGGTATTGCTATTTTGGCAATTGATTGTCACCCCAGAACAAAATATATGTTTTTGCGGACACTATGATCCCTGGCCTGCAACAGCTGGAACACCAGATTCAGGGTATTGCTATTTTTGCAGATTAATATCACCCCAGAACAAAATATATGTTTTTGCGGACACTATGAAATCTGGCCTGCAACAGCTGGAACACCAGATTCAGGGTATTGCTATTTTGGCAGATTAATTTCACCCCAGAACAAAATATATGTTATGGCGAACACTATTCTGTTTTGCCAGCCACAGCTGAAACCACTGATTTATGGTATTGCTATTTTGGCAATTGAATTTCACCCCAGAACAAAATATATGTTTTGGCAGACACTATGAAATCTGGCCTGCAACAGCTGGGACAACAGATTCAGGGTATTGCTATTTTGGCAGATTAATTTTACCCCAGAACAAAATATATGTTTTGGCGGACACTATGAAATCTGGCCTGCAACAGCTGGGACACCAGATTCAGGGTATTGCTATTTTGGCAGATTAATTTCACCTTAGAGCAAAATATATGTTTTGGCGGACACTATTCTATTTTGTCAGCCACAGCTGAAACCACTGATTTATGGTATTGCTATTTTGGCAATTGAATTTCACCCCAGAACAAAATATGTGTTTTGTCGGACACTATTCTATTTTGCCAGCCACAGATTAAACCACTGATTTATGGTATTGCTATTTTAGCAATTGAATTTCACCCCATAACAAAATATATGTTTTGGCAGGCACTATGAAATCTGGCCTGCAACAGATGGGACACCAGATTCAGGGTATTGCTATTTTGGCAGATTAATTTCACCCCAGAACAAAATATATGTTTTGGCGGACACTATTCTATTTTGCCAGCCACAGCTGAAACCACTGATTTATGGTATTGCTATTTTGGCAATTGAATTTCACCCCAGAACAAAATATATGTTTTGACGGACACTATGAAACGTGGCTTGCAACAGCTGGGACACCAGATTCAGTGTATTGCTATTTTGGCAGATTAATTTCACCCCAGAACAATATATATGTTTTGGCGGACACTATTCTATTTTGCCAGCCACAGCTGAAACCACTGATTAATGGTATTGTTATTTTAGCAATTGAATTTCACCCCAGA
The DNA here is from genome assembly GCA_033119425.1 of Bufotes viridis. Taxonomy (NCBI): domain Eukaryota; kingdom Metazoa; phylum Chordata; class Amphibia; order Anura; family Bufonidae; genus Bufotes; species Bufotes viridis. Next base: position 72,001,566 of record CM065596.1, read on the forward strand.
ACAAAATATATGTTTTGGCAGACACTATGAAATCTGGCCTGCAACAGCTGGGACACCAGATTCAGGGTATTGTTATTTTGGCAGATTAATTTCACCTTAGAACAAAATATATGTTTTGGCGGACACTATTCTATTTTGCCAGCCACAGCTGAACCACTGATTTATGGTATTGCTATTTTGGCAATTGAATTTCACCCCAGAACAAAATATATGTTTTGACGGACACTATGAAACGTGGCCTGCAACAGCTGGGACACCAGATTCAGGGTATTGCTATTTTGGCAATTGAATGTCACCCCAGAACAAAATATATGTTTTTGCGGACACTATGAATCCTGGCCTTCAACAGCTGGAACACCAGATTCAGGGTATTGCTATTTTGCAGATTAATTTCACCCCAGAACAAAATATATGTTTTGGCGGACACTATTCTGTTTTGCCAGCCACAGCGGAAACCACTGATTTATGGTATTGCTATTTTGGCAATTGAATTTCACCCCAGAACAAAATATATGTTTTGGCAGACACTATGAAATCTGGCCTTCAACAGCTGGGACACCAGATTCAGGGTATTGCTATTTTGGCAGATTAATTTTACCCCAGAATAAAATATATGTTTTGGCGGACACTATTCTATTTTGCCAGCCACAGCTGAAACCACTGATTTATGGTATTGCTATTTTAGCAATTGAATTTAACTACAAACAAAATATATGTTTTGGCAGACACTATGAAATCTGGCCTGCAACAGCTGGGAAACCAGATTCAGGGTATTGCTATTTTGGCAGATTAATTTCACCCCAGAACAAAATATATGTTTTGGCGGACACTATTCTATTTTGCCAGCCTCAGCTAAAACCACTGATTTATGGAATTGCTATTTTGGCAATTGAATTTCACCCCAGAACAAAATATATGTTTTGACGGACACTATGAAACGTGGCCTGCAACAGCTGGGACACCAGATTCAGGGTATTGCTATTTTGGCAGATTAATTTCACCCCAGAACAAAATATATGTTTTGGCCGACACTATGAAATCTGGCCTGCAACAGCTGGGACACCAGATTCAGGGTATTGCAATTTTGGCAGATTAATTTCACCCCAGAACAAAATATATGTTTTGACAGACAATATGAAATCTAGCCTGCAACAGCTGGGACACCAGATTCAGGGTATTGCTATTTTGGCAGATTAATTTCACCCCAGAACAAAATATATGTTTTGGCGGACACTATTCTATTTTGCCAGCCATAGCTGAAACCACTGATTTATGGAATTGCTATTTTGGCAATTGAATTTTACCCCAGAACAAAATATATGTTTTGAAGGACACTATGAAACGTGGCCTGCAACAGCTGGGACACCAGATTCAGGGTATTGCTATTTTGGCAATTGATTGTCACCCCAGAACAAAATATATGTTTTTGCGGACACTATGATCCCTGGCCTGCAACAGCTGGAACACCAGATTCAGGGTATTGCTATTTTTGCAGATTAATATCACCCCAGAACAAAATATATGTTTTTGCGGACACTATGAAATCTGGCCTGCAACAGCTGGAACACCAGATTCAGGGTATTGCTATTTTGGCAGATTAATTTCACCCCAGAACAAAATATATGTTATGGCGAACACTATTCTGTTTTGCCAGCCACAGCTGAAACCACTGATTTATGGTATTGCTATTTTGGCAATTGAATTTCACCCCAGAACAAAATATATGTTTTGGCAGACACTATGAAATCTGGCCTGCAACAGCTGGGACAACAGATTCAGGGTATTGCTATTTTGGCAGATTAATTTTACCCCAGAACAAAATATATGTTTTGGCGGACACTATGAAATCTGGCCTGCAACAGCTGGGACACCAGATTCAGGGTATTGCTATTTTGGCAGATTAATTTCACCTTAGAGCAAAATATATGTTTTGGCGGACACTATTCTATTTTGTCAGCCACAGCTGAAACCACTGATTTATGGTATTGCTATTTTGGCAATTGAATTTCACCCCAGAACAAAATATGTGTTTTGTCGGACACTATTCTATTTTGCCAGCCACAGATTAAACCACTGATTTATGGTATTGCTATTTTAGCAATTGAATTTCACCCCATAACAAAATATATGTTTTGGCAGGCACTATGAAATCTGGCCTGCAACAGATGGGACACCAGATTCAGGGTATTGCTATTTTGGCAGATTAATTTCACCCCAGAACAAAATATATGTTTTGGCGGACACTATTCTATTTTGCCAGCCACAGCTGAAACCACTGATTTATGGTATTGCTATTTTGGCAATTGAATTTCACCCCAGAACAAAATATATGTTTTGACGGACACTATGAAACGTGGCTTGCAACAGCTGGGACACCAGATTCAGTGTATTGCTATTTTGGCAGATTAATTTCACCCCAGAACAATATATATGTTTTGGCGGACACTATTCTATTTTGCCAGCCACAGCTGAAACCACTGATTAATGGTATTGTTATTTTAGCAATTGAATTTCACCCCAGAACAAAATATATGTTTTGGCAGACACTATGAAATCTGGCCTGCAACAGCTGGGACACCAGATTCAGGGTATTGTTATTTTGGCAGATTAATTTCACCTTAGAACAAAATATATGTTTTGGCGGACACTATTCTATTTTGCCAGCCACAGCTGAACCACTGATTTATGGTATTGCTATTTTGGCAATTGAATTTCACCCCAGAACAAAATATATGTTTTGACGGACACTATGAAACGTGGCCTGCAACAGCTGGGACACCAGATTCAGGGTATTGCTATTTTGGCAATTGAATGTCACCCCAGAACAAAATATATGTTTTTGCGGACACTATGAATCCTGGCCTTCAACAGCTGGAACACCAGATTCAGGGTATTGCTATTTTGCAGATTAATTTCACCCCAGAACAAAATATATGTTTTGGCGGACACTATTCTGTTTTGCCAGCCACAGCGGAAACCACTGATTTATGGTATTGCTATTTTGGCAATTGAATTTCACCCCAGAACAAAATATATGTTTTGGCAGACACTATGAAATCTGGCCTTCAACAGCTGGGACACCAGATTCAGGGTATTGCTATTTTGGCAGATTAATTTTACCCCAGAATAAAATATATGTTTTGGCGGACACTATTCTATTTTGCCAGCCACAGCTGAAACCACTGATTTATGGTATTGCTATTTTAGCAATTGAATTTAACTACAAACAAAATATATGTTTTGGCAGACACTATGAAATCTGGCCTGCAACAGCTGGGAAACCAGATTCAGGGTATTGCTATTTTGGCAGATTAATTTCACCCCAGAACAAAATATATGTTTTGGCGGACACTATTATACTTTGCCAGCCACAGCTGAAACCACTGATTTATGGTATTGCTATTTTGGCAATTGAATTTCACCCCAGAACAAAATATATGTTTTGACGGACACTATGAAACGTAGCCTGCAACAGCTGGGACACCAGATTCAGGGTATTGCTATTTTGGCAATTGAATGTCACCCCAGAACAAAATATATGTTTTTGCGGACACTATGAATCCTGGCCTGCAACAGCTGGGACACCAGATTCAGGGTATTGCTATTTTGGCAGATTAATTTCACCCCAGAACAAAATATATGTTTTGGCGGACACTATTCTGTTTTGCCAGCCACAGCGGAAACCACTGATTTATGGTATTGCTATTTTGGCAATTGAATTTCACCCCAGAACAAAATATATGTTTTGGCAGACACTATGAAATCTGGCCTTCAACAGCTGGGACACCAGATTCAGGGTATTGCTATTTTGGCAGATTAATTTTACCCCAGAATAAAATATATGTTTTGGCGGACACTATTCTATTTTGCCAGCCACAGCTGAAACCACTGATTTATGGTATTGCTATTTTAGCAATTGAATTTAACTACAAACAAAATATATGTTTTGGCAGACACTATGAAATCTGGCCTGCAACAGCTGGGAAACCAGATTCAGGGTATTGCTATTTTGGCAGATTAATTTCACCCCAGAACAAAATATATGTTTTAGCGGACACTATTATACTTTGCCAGCCACAGCTGAAACCACTGATTTATGGTATTGCTATTTTGGCAATTGAATTTCACCCCAGAACAAAATATATGTTTTGACGGACACTATGAAACGTAGCCTGCAACAGCTGGGACACCAGATTCAGGGTATTGCTATTTTGGCAATTGAATGTCACCCCAGAACAAAATATATGTTTTTGCGGACACTATGAATCCTGGCCTGCAACAGCTGGGACACCAGATTCAGGGTATTGCAATTTTGGCAGATTAATTTCACCCCAGAACAAAATATATGTTTTGGCGGACACTATGAAATCTGGCCTGCAACAGCTGGGACACCAGATTCAGGGTATTGCTATTTTGGCAGATTAATTTCACCCCAGAACAAAATATATGTTTTGGCAGACACTATAAAATCTGGCCTGCAACAGCTGGGAAACCAGATTCAGTGTATTGCTATTTTGGCAGATTAATTTCACCCCAGAACAAAATATATGTTTTGACAGACACTATGAAATCTAGCCTGCAACAGCAGGGACACCAGATTCAGGGTATTGCTATTTTGGCAGATTAATTTCACCCCAGAACAAAATATATGTTTTGGCGGACACTATTTTATTTTGCCAGCCACAGCTGAAACCACTGATTTATGGTATTACTATTTTGGCAATTGAATTTCACCCCAGAACAAAATATATGTTTTGGCGGACACTATGAAATCTGGCCTGCAACAGCTGAGTCACCAGATTCAGGGTATTGCTATTTTGGCAGATTAATTTCACCCCAGAACAAAATATATGTTTTGGCAGACACTATGAAATCTGGCCTGCAACAGCTGGGACACCAGATTCAGGGTATTGCTATTTTGGCAGATTAATTTCACCCCAGAACAAAATATATGTTTTGACGGACACTAAGAAATCTGGCCTGCAACAGCTGGGACACCAGATTCAGGGTATTGCTATTTTGGCAGATTAATTTCACCCCAGAACAAAATATAAGTTTTGGCAGACACTATGAAATCTGGCCTGCAACAGCTGGGAAACCAGATTCAGTGGTATTGCTATTTTGGCAGATTAATTTCACCCCAGAACAAAATATATGTTTTGACAGACACTATGAAATCTAGCTTGCAACAGCAGGGACACCAGATTCAGGGTATTGCTATTTTGGCAGATTAATTTCACCCCAGAACAAAATATATGTTTTGGCGGACACTATTTTATTTTGCCAGCCACAGCTGAAACCACTGATTTATGGTATTACTATTTTGGCAATTGAATTTCACCCCAGAACAAAATATATGTTTTGGCGGACACTATGAAATCTGGCCTGCAACAGCTGAGTCACCAGATTCAGGGTATTGCTATTTTGGCAGATTAATTTCACCCCAGAACAAAATATATGTTTTGGCAGTCACTATGAAATCTGGCCTTCAACAGCTGGGACACCAGATTCAGGGTATTGCTATTTTGGCAGATTAATTTTACCCCAGAATAAAATATATGTTTTGGCGGACACTATTCTATTTTGCCAGCCACAGCTGAAACCACTGATTTATGGTATTGCTATTTTAGCAATTGAATTTAACTACAAACAAAATATATGTTTTGGCAGACACTATGAAATCTGGCCTGCAACAGCTGGGAAACCAGATTCAGGGTATTGCTATTTTGGCAGATTAATTTCACCCCAGAACAAAATATATGTTTTGGCGGACACTATTATACTTTGCCAGCCACAGCTGAAACCACTGATTTATGGTATTGCTATTTTGGCAATTGAATTTAACCCCAGAACAAAATATATGTTTTGACGGACACTATGAAACGTAGCCTGCAACAGCTGGGACACCAGATTCAGGGTATTGCTATTTTGGCAATTGAATGTCACCCCAGAACAAAATATATGTTTTTGCGGACACTATGAATCCTGGCCTGCAACAGCTGGGACACCAGATTCAGGGTATTGCTATTTTGGCAGATTAATTTCACCCCAGAACAAAATATATGTTTTGGCGGACACTAAGAAATCTGGCCTGCAACAGCTGGGACACCAGATTCAGGGTATTGCTATTTTGGCAGATTAATTTCACCCCAGAACAAAATATATGTTTTGGCAGACACTATGAAATCTGGCCTGCAACAGCTGGGAAACCAGATTCAGTGGTATTGCTATTTTGGCAGATTGAATTTCACCCCAGAACAAAATATATGTTTTGACAGACACTATGAAATCTAGCCTGCAACAGCTGGGACACCAGATTCAGGGTATTGCTATTTTGGCAGATTAATTTCACCCCAGAACAAAATATATGTTTTGGCGGACACTATTTTATTTTGCCAGCCACAGCTGAAACCACTGATTTATGGTATTGCTATTTTGGCAATTGAATTTCACCCCAGAACAAAATATATGTTTTGGCGGACACTATGAAATCTGGCCTGCAACAGCTGAGTCACCAGATTCAGGGTATTGCTATTTTGGCAGATTAATTTCACCCCAGAACAAAATATATGTTTTGGCAGACACTATGAAATCTGGCCTGCAACAGCTGGGACACCAGATTCAGGGTATTGCTATTTTGGCAGATTTAATTTCACCCCAGAACAAAATATATGTTTTGGCCGACACTATGAAATCTGGCCTGCAACAGCTGGGACACCAGATTCAGGGTATTGCTATTTTGGCAGATTAATTTCACCCCAGAACAAAATATATGTTTTGACAGACAATATGAAATCTAGCCTGCAACAGCTGGGACACCAGATTCAGCAGAGTATTGCTATTTTGGCAGATTAATTTCACCCCAGAACAAAATATATGTTTTGACAGACAATATGAAATCTAGCCTGCAACAGCTGGGACACCAGATTCAGCAGGTATTGCTATTTTGGCAGATTAATTTCACCCCAGAACAAAATATATGTTTTGGCGGACACTATTCTATTTTGCCAGCCACAGCTGAAAACCACTGATTTATGGAATTGCTATTTTGGCAATTGAATTTCACCCCAGAACAAAATATATGTTTTGGCGGACACTATGAAATCGTGGCCTGCAACAGCTGAGACACCAGATTCAGGGTATTGCTATTTTGGCAGATTAATTTCACCCCAGAACAAAATATATGTTTTGGCGGACACTATGATAATCTGGCCTGCAACAGCTGGGACCACTAGATTCAGGTATTGCTATTTTGGCAGATTGAATTTCACCCCAGAACAAAATATATGTTTTGGCAGACAATATGAAATCTAGCCTGCAACAGCTGGGACACCAGATTCAGGGTATTGCTATTTTGGCAGATTAATTTCACCCCAGAACAAAATATATGTTTTAGCGGACACTATTCTATTTTGCCAGCCACAGCTGGAAACCACTGATTTATGGTATTGCTATTTTGGCAATTGAATTTCACCCCAGAACAAAATATATGTTTTGACGGACACTATGAAATCGTGGCCTGCAACAGCTGGGACACCAGATTCAGGGTATTGCTATTTTGGCAGATTAATTTCACCCCAGAACAAAATATATGTTTTGGCGGACACTATTCTATTTTGGCCAGCCACAGCTGAAACCACTGATTTATGGTATTGCTATTTTGGCAATTGAATTTCACCCCAGAACAAAATATATGTTTTGGCAGACACTATGAAATCTGGCCTGCAACAGCTGGGACACCAGATTCAGGGTATTGCTATTTTGGCAGATTAATTTCACCCCAGAACAAAATATATGTTTTGGCGGACACTATTCTATTTTGCCAGCCACAGCTGAAACCACTGATTTATGGTATTGCTATTTTGGCAATTGAATTTCAACTACAGAACAAAATATATGTTTTGGCAGACACTATGAAATCGTGGCCTGCAACAGCTGGGACACCAGATTCAGGGTATTGCTATTTTGGCAATTGAATGTCACCCCAGAACAAAATATATGTTTTTGCGGACACTATGAATACCTGGCCTGCAACAGCTGGAACCACTAGATTCAGGGTATTGCTATTTTGGCAGATTAATTTCACCCCAGAACAAAATATATGTTTTGACGGACACTATGCTACGTAGCCTGCAACAGCTGGGACACCAGATTCATGGTATTGCTATTTTGGCAATTGAATGTCACCCCAGAACAAAATATATGTTTTTGCGGACACTATGAAATCCTGGCCTGCAACAGCTGGGACACCAGATTCAGGGTATTGCTATTTGGCAGATTAATTTCACCCCAGAACAAAATATATGTTTTGGCGGACACTATTCAATCTGGCCAGCCACAGCTGGGACCACTAGATTTATGGTATTGCTATTTTGGCAGATTGAATTTCACCCCAGAACAAAATATATGTTTTGGCAGACACTATAAAATCTGGCCTGCAACAGCTGGGAAACCAGATTCAGTGTATTGCTATTTTGGCAGATTAATTTCACCCCAGAACAAAATATATGTTTTGACAGACACTATGAAATCTAGCCTGCAACAGCAGGGACACCAGATTCAGGGTATTGCTATTTTGGCAGATTAATTTCACCCCAGAACAAAATATATGTTTTGGCGGACACTATTTTATTTTGCCAGCCACAGCTGAAACCACTGATTTATGGTATTACTATTTTGGCAATTGAATTTCACCCCAGAACAAAATATATGTTTTGGCGGACACTATGAAATCTGGCCTGCAACAGCTGAGTCACCAGATTCAGGGTATTGCTATTTTGGCAGATTAATTTCACCCCAGAACAAAATATATGTTTTGGCAGACACTATGAAATCTGGCCTGCAACAGCTGGGACACCAGATTCAGGGTATTGCTATTTTGGCAGATTAATTTCACCCCAGAACAAAATATATGTTTTGACGGACACTAAGAAATCTGGCCTGCAACAGCTGGGACACCAGATTCAGGGTATTGCTATTTTGGCAGATTAATTTCACCCCAGAACAAAATATAAGTTTTGGCAGACACTATGAAATCTGGCCTGCAACAGCTGGGAAACCAGATTCAGTGTATTGCTATTTTGGCAGATTAATTTCACCCCAGAACAAAATATATGTTTTGACAGACACTATGAAATCTAGCTTGCAACAGCAGGGACACCAGATTCAGGGTATTGCTATTTTGGCAGATTAATTTCACCCCAGAACAAAATATATGTTTTGGCGGACACTATTTTATTTTGCCAGCCACAGCTGAAACCACTGATTTATGGTATTACTATTTTGGCAATTGAATTTCACCCCAGAACAAAATATATGTTTTAGCGGACACTATGAAATCTGGCCTGCAACAGCTGAGTCACCAGATTCAGGGTATTGCTATTTTGGCAGATTAATTTCACCCCAGAACAAAATATATGTTTTGGCAGTCACTATGAAATCTGGCCTTCAACAGCTGGGACACCAGATTCAGGGTATTGCTATTTTGGCAGATTAATTTTACCCCAGAATAAAATATATGTTTTAGACGGACACTATTCTATTTTGCCAGCCACAGCTGAAACCACTGATTTATGGTATTGCTATTTTAGCAATTGAATTTAACTACAAACAAAATATATGTTTTGGCAGACACTATGAAATCTGGCCTGCAACAGCTGGGAAACCAGATTCAGGGTATTGCTATTTTGGCAGATTAATTTCACCCCAGAACAAAATATATGTTTTGGCGGACACTATTATACTTTGCCAGCCACAGCTGAATCCACTGATTTATGGTATTGCTATTTTGGCAATTGAATTTAACCCCAGAACAAAATATATGTTTTGACGGACACTATGAAACGTAGCCTGCAACAGCTGGGACACCAGATTCAGGGTATTGCTATTTTGGCAATTGAATGTCACCCCAGAACAAAATATATGTTTTTGCGGACACTATGAATCCTGGCCTGCAACAGCTGGGACACCAGATTCAGGGTATTGCTATTTTGGCAGATTAATTTCACCCCAGAACAAAATATATGTTTTGGCGGACACTAAGAAATCTGGCCTGCAAACAGCTGGGACACCAGATTCAGGGTATTGCTATTTTGGCAGATTAATTTCACCCCAGAACAAAATATAAGTTTTGGCAGACACTATGAAATCTGGCCTGCAACAGCTGGGAAACCAGATTCAGTGTATTGCTATTTTGGCAGATTAATTTCACCCCAGAACAAAATATATGTTTTGACAGACACTATGAAATCTAGCCTGCAACAGCAGGGACACCAGATTCAGGGTATTGCTATTTTGGCAGATTAATTTCACCCCAGAACAAAATATATGTTTTGGCGGACACTATTTTATTTTGCCAGCCACAGCTGAAACCACTGATTTATGGTATTACTATTTTGGCAATTGAATTTCACCCCAGAACAAAATATATGTTTTGGCGGACACTATGAAATCTGGCCTGCAACAGCTGAGTCACCAGATTCAGGGTATTGCTATTTTGGCAGATTAATTTCACCCCAGAACAAAATATATGTTTTGGCAGACACTATGAAATCTGGCCTGCAACAGCTGGGACACCAGATTCAGGGTATTGTTATTTTGGCAATTTAATTTCACCCCAGAACAAAATATATGTTTTGGCCGACACTATGAAATCAGGCCTGCAACAGCTGGGACACCAGATTCAGGGTATTGCTATTTTGGCAGATTAATTTCACCCCAGAACAAAATATATGTTTTGACAGACAATATGAAATCTAGCCTGCAACAGCTGGGACACCAGATTCAGCAGAGTATTGCTATTTTGGCAGATTAATTTCACCCCAGAACAAAATATATGTTTTGACAGACAATATGAAATCTAGCCTGCAACAGCTGGGACACCAGATTCAGCAGAGTATTGCTATTTTGGCAGATTAATTTCACCCCAGAACAAAATATATGTTTTGGCGGACACTATTCTATTTTGCCAGCCACAGCTAAAACCACTGATTTATGGAATTGCTATTTTGGCAATTGAATTTCACCCCAGAACAAAATATATGTTTTGACGGACACTATGAAACGTGGCCTGCAACAGCTGAGACACCAGATTCAGGGTATTGCTATTTTGGCAGATTAATTTCACCCCAGAACAAAATATATGTTTTGGCCGACACTATGAAATCTGGCCTGCAACAGCTGGGACACCAGATTCAGGGTATTGCAATTTTGGCAGATTAATTTCACCCCAGAACAAAATATATGTTTTGACAGACAATATGAAATCTAGCCTGCAACAGCTGGGACACCAGATTCAGGAGTATTGCTATTTTGGCAGATTAATTTCACCCCAGAACAAAATATATGTTTTGGCGGACACTATTCTATTTTGCCAGCCACAGCTGAAACCACTGATTTATGGTATTGCTATTTTGGCAATTGAATTTCACCCCAGAACAAAATATATGTTTTGACGGACACTATGAAACGTGGCTTGCAACAGCTGGGACACCAGATTCAGTGTATTGCTATTTTGGCAGATTAATTTCACCCCAGAACAAAATATATGTTTTGGCGGACACTATTCTATTTTGCCAGCCACAGCTGAAACCACTGATTAATGGTATTGTTATTTTAGCAATTGAATTTCACCCCAGAACAAAATATATGTTTTGGCAGACACTATGAAATCTGGCCTGCAACAGCTGGGACACCAGATTCAGGGTATTGTTATTTTGGCAGATTAATTTCACCTTAGAACAAAATATATGTTTTGGCGGACACTATTCTATTTTGCCAGCCACAGCTGAAACCACTGATTTATGGTATTGCTATTTTGGCAATTGAATTTCACCCCAGAACAAAATATATGTTTTGACGGACACTATGAAACGTGGCCTGCAACAGCTGGGACACCAGATTCAGGGTATTGCTATTTTGGCAATTGAATGTCACCCCAGAACAAAATATATGTTTTTGCGGACACTATGAATCCTGGCCTTCAACAGCTGGAACACCAGATTCAGGGTATTGTTATTTTGCAGATTAATTTCACCTCAGAACAAAATATATGTTTTGTCGGACACTATTCTGCTTTGCCAGCCACAGCTGAAACCACTGATTTATGGTATTGCTATTTTGGCAATTGAATTTCACCCCAGAACAAAATATATGTTTTGGCAGACACTATGAAATCTGGCATTGAACAGCTGGGACACCAGATTCAGGGTATTGCTATTTTGGCAGATTAATTTTACCCCAGAATAAAATATATGTTTTGGCGGACACTATTCTATTTTGCCAGCCACAGCTGAAACCACTGATTTATGGTATTGCTATTTTAGCAATTGAATTTAACTACAAACAAAATATATGTTTTGGCAGACACTATGAAATCTGGCCTGCAACAGCTGGGACAACAGATTCAGGGTATTGCTATTTTGTCAGATTAATTTCACCCCAGAACAAAATATATGTTTTGGCGGACACTATGAAATCTGGCCTGCAACAGCTGGGACACCAGATTCAGGGTATTGCTATTTTGGCAGATTAATTTCACCTTAGAACAAAATATATGTTTTGGCGGACACTATTCTATTTTGCCAGCCACAGCTGAAACCACTGATTTATGGTATTGCTATTTTGGCAATTGAATTTCACCCCAGAACAAAATATATGTTTTGGCAGACACTATGAAATCTGGCCTGCAACAGCTGGGACACCAGATTCAGGGTATTGCTATTTTGGCAGATTAATTTCACCCCAGAACAAAATATATGTTTTGGCAGACACTATGAAATCTGGCCTGCAACAGCTGGGACACCAGATTAAGGGTATTGCTATTTTGGCAGATTAATTTCACCCCAGAACAAAATATATGTTTTGGCAGACACTATGAAATCTGGCCTGCAACAGCTGGGACACCAGATCCAGGGTATTGCTATTTTGGCAGATTAATTTCACCCCAGAACAAAATATATGTTTTGGCAGACACTATTCTATTTCGCCAGCCACAGCTGAAACCACTGATTTATGGAATTGCTATTTTGGCAACTGTATTTCACCCCAGAACAAAATCTATGTTTTGGCGGACACTATGAAATCTGGCCTGCAACAGCTGGGACACCAGATTCAGGGTATTGCTATTTTGGCAGATTAATTTCACCCCAGAACAAAATATATGTTTTGGCAGACACTATGAAATCTGGCCTGCAACAGCTGGGACACCTGATTCAGTGTATTGCTATTTTGGCAGATTAATTTCACCCCAGAACAAAATATATGTTTTGTCGGACACTATTCTATTTTGCCAGCCACAGCTGAAACCACTGATTTATGGTATTGCTATTTTGGCAATTGAATTTCACCCCAGAACGAAATATATGTTTTGGCGGACACTATGCAATCTGGCCTGCAACAGCTGGGACATCAGATTCAGGGTATTGTTATTTTGGCAATTTAATTTCACCCCAGAACAAAATATATGTTTTAGCGGACACTATGAAATTTGGCCTGCAACAGCTGGGACACCAGATTCAGGGTATTCCTATTTTGCCAGATTAATTTCACCCCAGAACAAAATATATGTTATGGCGGACACTATTCTATTTTGCCAGCCACAGCTTAAACCACTGATCTATGGTATTGCTATTTTGGTAATTGAATTTCACCACAGAAAATAATCTATCATTTGCCAGACAGCAGACAGTATTTTACTTGTCTAGCCAAAGCTGGAACACCAGATTTAGGGATTGGTATTTGGGCAATTGTATTTAACCCCTTAATAAAATATAGAAATTGCTATCCTGAGTTTCAAGGTGTGACAATTAGCACAGCCAAACCCCTGATGTAGGATATAGCAAAAAAAAAAAACTATTATTGATGGATTGATGGACTTTGTGGCAGCTTCTTCTGGTGCACCACAAGTCACAAAATGGCCGCCGATCAACCCAGAAACAAGTGACAGAAAAACGCTCTGTGCAGCCTAAAAACCAGTGAGCAAGTAACTAGCAGAAGTTCAATCATTCACAGCTGTAGATCGATCCGTTCATTAGGTGCTGTTGCTGACTTTTCCCTGCCTAATCTCGCCCTCACAGAAGCTGCATCCTCTCCCTACACTAATCAGAGCAGTGTGACGTGCGGCGCTACGTGACTCCAGCTTAAATATAGGCTGGGTCACATGCTGCACTTGGCCAATCACAGCCATGCCATTAGTAGGCATGGCTGTGATGGGCTCTTAGAGCAAGAAGTAAAACGCTAGCTGATTGGCTGCTGTGCAGCCCTTCAGAAAGCGGGAAGAAAATCGCCAAACAACGGACCCGAACCCGAACTTTTTAAAAATGTCCGGGTTCGGGTACGTGTCCCGAACACCCCAAAATTCAGTACGAACCCGAACGATGCTCGAACTGTTCGCTCAACACTATTCAAAAGTAATGTTTGACATTCTGTATTTGCTAATTCATTTAGCGTTACCCATTGTCCACCACAGGGAGGCGAACTAATTTTACACCCCATGACGTCTCGTCACTTCTCTAGACAGGTACACCTCTCCTCAGATGGCCCATTGCCAATAGTTCATAGTCCAAATACATAAATTTTGAATACAATCCCATATATTTTTAAAACACAAAATTAGGCGAAGTGTACATTAGTGTATGGGGAGAACGTCTGACTATTCCAGGAAGATGAACAGCCTGTCGGATCCATACTGCCGCTAGTTCACCTAAGCCCCCAGAATGACTCTTTGTCCCCATTGACCATAATTTAGCCAGGCAGCACACGGCGAGAGTTAGTTTAATTAAAAGTTTAATTATATGTTTGTTTTCTTGAACTACATCACATATTGCAGTGGAATATTAAACATAAGGTTAACATTATAACATCTGATCATATTTATTTTTATACAACAGCATATGCTTCAGCTGGGGTATGACAACACCCGCTCCCATGAGATAAAGAGGCAGATTGTTAGGCAGATTGCCTATGAGTTGTGTGGGAGTGCGATGGCCGGCATAAGCAGCTGGCCATATTGAAGAAGTGGTCTGATCTGAAGAGGAGGTGCAATGAATATACAATAGATAATGTGATAACAAAGTGAATGGAGGTAGAAAGCTTGTTTAGGTCATTAAAAGTAATATAAGCTGCTGTCTTATCTTAGGGTCATCCAGGAGCAGTATGAGATGTAGTCCCGGGTCCAGATAAAGTTTTTTTGGGAGATTCAGTGGGTTATATATAGGGTATAATGCACCTATATAATATATTGCATATTGCAGATTGGATTATTATAATAATATACACAGAGGGCGTCAGTATAACACATGCCATAAGAGACAGCAATGCAGTATGTAGATCAAAATGGATCCTGTGGTTGTGGATCCTATAATAATGATGCTGATAAATATGGATGGTGCGCTTAGTTATCAAAAAATACCTGGAGGACGGCATACGTGTAATAAAGCGTCAGCTTACCGTAGTATAATAGGAAGGCAGCGGATGGTGTGGATGGTGTGGGGGATCCGGTGTCCCCACGCCATTAAATGTACGCGGGCAGAGCGCGGGAGGGGTGCGCGTCGGTCAGGGCCAGCAGTGCGCCTGAGCGGGGATCCGGACCGCCCACTGACGTCGGTCGCTCTGCGTGCGCAGGCGCAGTGGGTGATGTGGTACAAGTGAGGGCAAAAGCGGCATACTGGTACTATGCGCTACCGCTTGTATATACACATGTAGGCAGAGGTAAGGGCAATAAAGGGACGTTACTATAAGAGTGTGGGGCAAATGTAAGGGCAACATTGGTATGATGGAGTCAAACGCATTGTATAAATTCTGCAGATATATCATGTCGCATATCTGTGTATTGTATATAGTAAACTGTACTAGTCTAATCTTATACTACTGGATGCATATACTACCTGGTCTGGAAGGTTCATTTGAGCTGTAAGGGAAAATGTGGAGATAATTATTAAATGCTATCTAGTAAGACAATACAATATAGTACATATAATCTGCATATAGTCTCCATATAGTGTTATTGAGCATTAGAGATATGACTAGTGATGTTCTACATCTTAGAAGTAGAAATCAACAGTCCTGAGTAGTTAAGGAGGTGAAAAGTCATTTAATATATCGTGAGAGAAGCTTTATGAGATACAGAAATCAAAGTCTCGATTAAGTCCGTGGGGTGCCAATGTTCCCAATTCGAAGATCCAAAATGCTTCATGTTGTTTTAAGCGCGTAATTCGATCACCGCCTCGCCTTGATGTGGTCACTTACTCGATCACTTGAAACTTTAGTTGATTGATTTGGTGGTTTGCTGTGATAAAGTGGTGTGGTATTGGAAGTTCAGTTTTTTACAACGTATGTCGGATTTGTGTTTGGAAATGCGGTCCCGCACACACTGGGAGGTTTCACCCACGTATGCGAGACCGCAAGGACATTTGATAAGGTATACTACATACTGTAGGAAGTGGCGCATGTAAAAAAGTTCTTTATACGGAATGTTTTCCTGAACGTGGGTGGGTAAAGGTGCCACCTTTATTGACATTAGGCGCATCTGAGGCATGGAAAAGTGCCTTTCTTTTGTGGTGCTAGTGTTCTCTGTGGATTGGTGGATTTGAGGGATCCTATGTCCGCATGTACTAACCTATCTTTTAGGTTTTGGGGACATTTGTAGCACATCCTCACGGGTTGTTGGAATTCAGGGACTTCAGGATAAGATTGTTGGAGCAGTGGCCAGTATTTACGAACAATAGACTGTATTTTGGGTGCAATAGGGTGGTAGGTCATCACCAATGGAAGGCGGGGTGGGGGTTGTCCTCCTGTTGGGTAGGTTGAGGAGTGGATATATGGATTAGTTCTTTTCCAGTAGAGGTTTGGGGTAGCCACAGGCTAGGAATTTATGTGCCATTTCTTCCAGGCGTTGGGAACGAAGGGTGGGGTTTTTACAATTCTGTCAACTCTTTTAAATTCTGAGCGTGATAGGGAGTTTTTGGTATTTTTAGGATGGCAGCTATAGTAGAGGAGTAGTGTGTTTCGATCGGTGTTTTTTTTTATAGATGTCGGTGGACAGTATTCCTTCCTTAGTTTTTGTGAAGGTAGTGTCAAAAAGTTGACAGAATGTGTATCCGTCTCTGCTGTGAAGCGTAGGTTGGGGTCTTTACTGTTGATGTCATGTATAAAGGTAGTAAAGGATTCTGAGGAGCCATGCCAGATGCAGAAGATATCATCGATATATCTATGCCACGTGAGGGCGTGTGTGGAGAAGTTTACGTTGGTGTACACATGGTCATCTTCGAATTTGGCCATAAACGCGTTGGCATAGGGGGCCACTGTTCGCCCCCATTGCCCTACCTTGCTTTTGGATATAAAACGTATCGCCAAACATGAAGTAATTGTTTTGAAGTACTATGTGTAATAAATCTATACAGAATGCTTGGGCTGCTGGGGGTAGTCCGAAGGTGGAGAGAAGTGTAGTAGTGGCTTCAATCCCTTTGTTGTGGGAGATAGACATATAAAGACTATTAACATCTAGGGTAATGAGTAGACTTTCTGGAGGAATGTTCTGCAGTGTGGAGAGAATGGTGAGGAAATGTGAGGTGTCGAGAATGAATGAGTGGGTTTGTTTGATTAGAGGAGTAAGGACTTTTTCCAGGAAAATTGACAGTGGTGTAAGTAAAAAATTGGTGGAAGCGACGATAGGTCTGCCTGGTGGGTGGGTTAGGTTCTTATGGATCTTTGGTAACGTATAAAATACTGGAATAACCGGGTTGTTGTGAATAAGAAAGGTGTATGTGGCCTTGTCTATGGTACCTCTTTGTAGATGGTGGTCTAATAGAGCAGTGATGTCCCTCTTGAGTTGAAAGGTGGGGTTATAGGAAACTCTCTCATAAGTAGTGGTATCGGATAATTGTCTATTAATTTCTTCAACATAGAGTGTGGTGTCCATCACTACTATGGCCCCTCCCTTGTCGGCAGGTTTAATAGTTATGGTTTTATCGTTTTGTAGGGCCTTGAGGCCAATGTGCTCTTCTGGAGGTAAGTTATGGGGAATATGTAGAGTGCCTTGTTTGAGAGATGTGATATTGGAGTTTATGTCTTTTGGACCAGGTCAATGAAGGCTTCAACTCCGTGGTATGATTTGGGGGCATATAGTTGCTTTTATTTTTGAGCCCTAGCGTGTGGATTGACATGAGGGAAGGGGGTGGGTAGGAGGTTGTGAAGTAAAGGTAGATTGGGAGAAATGTGTTTTTAGTCTGAGGGACCGGTAAAACGATTGAGTTATTGTGCTAATGTGAATTGTTGTAGTTGTCCATAGGGACAAAACACTAGCACCACAAAAGAAAGGCACTTTTCCATGCCTCAGATGCGCCCAATGCACTAATGTCAATAAAGGTGGCACCTTTACCCACCCACGTTCAGGAAAAACATTCTGTATAAAGAACTTTTTACATGCGCCACTTCCTATGTAGTATACCTTATCAAATGTCCTTGCGGTCTCGCATACGTGGGTGAAACCACCCAGTGTGTGCAAGACCGCATTTCCAAACACAAATCCGACATACAGTGTAAAAAACTGAACTTCCAATACCACACCACTTTATCACAGCAAACCACCAAATCAATCAAATAAAGTTTCAAGTGATCGAGTAAGTGACCCCATCAAAGGGAGGCGGTGATCGAATTACGCGCTTAAAACAACGTGAAGCGTTTTGGATCTTCGAATTAGGAACATTGGCACCCCACGGACTTAATCGAGACTTTGATTTCTGTATCTCATAAAGCTTCTCTCACGATATATTATATGACTTTTCACCTCCATAACTACTCTGGACTGTTGATTTCTACCTCTAAGATGTAGAACATCACTAGTCATATCTCTAATGCTCAATAACACTATATGGAGACTATATGGAGATTATATGTACTATATTGTATTGTCTTACTAGATAGCATTTACTAATTATCTCCACATTTTCCCTTACAGCTCAAATGAACCTTCCAGACCAGGTAGTATATACATCCAGTAGTATAAGATTAGACTAGTACAGTTTACTATATACAATACACAGATATGCGACATGGTATATCTGCAGAAATTATATAATGCATTTGACTCCATCATACCAATGTTGCCCTTACATTTGTCCCACACTCTTATAGTAACGTCCCTTATTGCCCTTACCTCTGCCTACATGTGTATATACAAGCGCAAGCGCATAGTACCAGTATGCCGCTTTTGCCCTCACTCCTGCCCTCACTTGTACCACATCACCCACTGCGCCTGCGCACGCAGCACGACCGACGTCAGTGGGCGGTCCAGATCCCCGCTCAGGCTCACTGCTGGCCCTGACCGACGCGCACCCTCCCGCGCTCTGGCCGCATACATTTAATGGCGTGGGGACACAGGATCGCCCACGCCATCCACACCATCCGCTGCCTTCCTATTATACTACGGTAAGCTGATGCTTTATTACATGTATGCCGTCCTCCAGGTATTTTTTAATAACTAAGCGCACCATCCATATTTTTGAAAACTAAGCGCACCATCCATATTTATCAGCCTCATTATTATAGGATCCACAACCACAGGATCCATTTTGATCTACATACTGCATGCTGTCTCTTATGGCATGTGTTATACTGACGCCCTCTGTGTATATTATTATAATAATCCAATCTGCAATATGCAATATACTCTATAGGTGCATAATACCCTATATATAACCCACTGAATCTCCCAAAAAAACTTTATCTGGACCCGGGACTACATCTCATACTGCTCCTGTATGACCCTAAGATAAGACAGCAGCTTATATTACTTTTAATGACCTAAACAAGCTTTCTACCTCCATTCACTTTGTTATCACATTATCTATTGTATATTTATTGCACCTTACGTTTCTTTACAGGCCGTGAACAAGGTCCAGGCTGGACCGAAACATTGGCCAGATTATCAATCATGTATCAGTGTTAACTAATATAATTATGTGGATGGATGACAAATAAACCAATTTGATATACATGCATCAATAACTTGAGTGCCGTGGTACTTTTTCAACTATATGACAACCCTTTACCACTGAGCACCACCGACATAAGAAGGAGTGCCATTCAATTTTACAAAATATATGATCTGAAGAGGAGGCATGCGGAGAGGATCAGAGAAATCCGGGACCAACAATGTCAAGGCATAATGATAACAGAGTTTTGGTGAAAGATACAAAAGTAATGTGAATCATATGTACATTTTTGTTAGCATTTTACTTTAAAAACTTATTCAGTTTTTTTATTTTAGATGTACTTCTACGTTCAGTGAGGTGTAGGCCTCCCCTACTGAGGCGTGGCAGGTCTCTGATGAAGAGGAGGAGCAGGCTAGGCCCTCCGGTCAGCTACCTGCCCCTATCCCCGAGAAGGAGGCTGAGTCCATGGAGGGACCTGAGGGTGTACCCTCACACCCACCAGATTCCCACCCCCCATGAGTCTGTGGATAAGGACGACTAGGCGGAGCGAGTCACCACTCCACATAAAGAGGGTAAATATGTACTATGGCTGCATAAAATCATTCACTGTTTCCACACACAAAAGTACACTCACACTTCAGTTTAGTTTTCATCAAAGGCAACCCTAATAAGAATTTTTACGCTTTTAAAGTAATCTCTCATCTCATCATATCATATCTAATAGAATTTTCCAAATTTTATAAATGAAATTTAAATAAAATAAATGCGAACTATGTACAAGGTATAACAATCTAACAATTACAACATTAATTCAAAACAGCTAAAAACCAAAACAAGAACCATCGCATTATAACAAATTAATAGGTAAAACAGTAAATCGAAACAGCCTAAAACAATACGGACTATCAAGGTATAATTAATTAACAAGTGTAATATCAAATCAAAACAGCAACACAAATGTGACAACCAGCCACCAAATCTGTCGCACTAGACCCCCGTAGCAATACAGTGCTTGTGAACTATATAGTATTGACTTCTATATCCGAATTGACTGTGAGCACTGTTGATGGTTAACATTAAGATTGTGTGGTGTTCCTGATCCTTAATACCATTGAATAATTTTGACATCTAAGCACTTACTATACAGGTAGTTGTCTGTTCCAAAATAATTGATCATGTACACTATAATAATAATGAAGTCTACTAATCTAAAAACCACCGTGAAACTATATTTACTTAAATAAATGGTGAAACATAGCAACATTCAGTATTAAATAACAAAACTAACAATAAAGAAAATTTTATAATAAAAAAAAAAAATTAAGAAAGTTAATTATGTACAAAAATTATACCGATATAGGTAAGGAACAAACCCGCATGGATCCTAAATATAATATATATTTTTTCGAAATAGAATAAAGTTAACTTGCTTCTGCTTTTTAACCAGAAATATGGAAAGACATTACACTACATATATGAATTCTCTATTTTAGAGATGAGCGAACACCTGGATGTTTGGGTTCGAGAAGTTCGGCCGAACTTCCAGAAAATGTTCGGGTTCGGGATCCGAACTCGACCCGAACTTTATCCCGAACCCGAACCCCATTGAAGTCAATGGGGACCCGAACTTTTAGGCACTAAAAAGGCTGTAAAATAGTCCAGGAATGGGCTAGAGGGCTGCCAAAGGCAGCAAAATGTAGGTAAATCCCCTGCAAACAAATGTGGATAGGCAAATGAATTAAAATAAAATAAAATAAAATAAATAAAATTTAACCAATATCAATTGGAGACAGGTCCCACTGCAAGGAATCATGCGTCATATCACTCAACACTGGAGAAGGCCACTTTCAGTTATTTCGGCCCCAGCACCCAGACAGAAGAGAGAGGTCCCACAGCAAGGAATCATGCGTCATATCAACCAACACCGGAGAAGGCCACTCTCAGTTATTTCGGCCAGCACCCAGACCGAGGAGAGAGGTCCCACAGCAAGGAATCATGCGTCATATCACCCACCACTGGAGAAGGCCACTTTCAGTTATTTCGGCCAGCACCCAGACCGAGGAGAGAGGTCCCACAGCAAGGAATCATGCATCTTATCACCCACCACTGGAGAAGGCCACTCTCAGTTATTTCGGCCAGCACCCAGACCGAGGAGAGAGGTCCCACAGCAAGGAATCATGCGTCTTATCACCCACCACTGGAGAAGGCCACTTTCAGTTATTTCGGCACAGCACCCAGACCGAGGATACAGGTCCCACAGCAAGGAATCATGCGCCATATCACCCACCACTGGAGAAGGCCACTTTCAGTTATTTCGGCACAGCACCCAGACCGATGATACAGGTTCCACAGCAAGGAATCATGCGTCATATCACCCACCAGTGGAGAAGGCCACTTTCAGTGATTTAGGCCCCAGCACCCAGTCAGAGGAGAGAGGTCCCACAGCAAGGAATCATGCGTCATATCAACCACCACTGGAGAAGGCCATTTTCAGTTATTTAGGCCCCAGCACCCAGTCAGAGGAGAGAGGTCCCACAGCAAGGAATCATGCGCCATATCAACCACCACTGGAGAAGGCCATTTTCAGTTATTTAGGCCCCAGCACCCAGTCAGAGGAGAGAGGTCTCAAAGCAAGGAATCATGCGTCATATCACCCACCACTGGAGAAGGCCACTCTCAGTTATTTCCGCACAACACCCAGACCGAGGAGAGAGGTCCCACAGCAAGGAGTCATGCGTCATATCAACCACCACCGGAGAAGGCCACTCCCAGTTATTTCAGCCCAGCACCCAGACACAGGAGAGAGGTCCCACAGCAAGGAATCATGCATCATATCAACCACCACCGGAGAAGGCCACTCTCAGTTATTTCAGCCCAGCACCCAGACAGAGGATATAGGTCTCACAGCAAGGAATCATGCGTCATATCACCCACCACCGGAGAAGGCCACTCTCAGTTATTTCTGCCCAGCACCCAGACAGAGGAGAGAGGTCCCACAGCAAGGAATCATGCGTCATATCAACCACCACTGGAGAAGGCCATTTTCAGTTATTTAGGCCCCAGCACCCAGTCAGAGGAGAGAGGTCTCAAAGCAAGGAATCATGCGTCATATCACCCACCACTGGAGAAGGCCACTCTCAGTTATTTCCGCACAACACCCAGACCGAGGAGAGAGGTCCCACAGCAAGGAATCATGTGTCATATCACCCACCACTGGAGAAGGCCACTTTCAGTTATTTCGGCACAGCACCCAGACCGAGGATACAGGTTCCACAGCAAGGAATCATGCGTCATATCACCCACCACTGGAGAAGGCCATTTTCAGTTATTTAGGCCCCAGCACCCAGTCAGAGGAGAGAGGTCCCACAGCAAGGAATCATGCGTCATATCAACCACAACCGGAGAAGGCCACTCTCAGTTATTTCAGCCCAGCACCCGGACAGAGGATACAGGTCCCACAGCAAGGAATCATGCGTCATATCAGCCACGACCGGAGAAGGCCACTCTCAGTTATTTCGGCCCAGCACCCAGACAGAGGAGAGAGGTCCCACAGCAAGGAATCATGCGTCATATCACCCACCACTGGAGATGGCCATTTTCAGTTATTTCGGCCCAGCACCCAGACAGAGGAGAGAGGTCCCACAGCAAGGAATCATGCATTATATCACCCACCACTGGAGAAGGCCATTTTCAGTTATTTAGGCCCCAGGACCCAGTCAGAGGAGAGAGGTCCCACAGCAAGGAATCATGCATCATATCACCCACCACTGGAGAAGGCCATTTTCAGTTATTTAGGCCCCAGCACCCAGTCAGAGGAGAGAGGTCCCACAGCATGGAATCATGCGACATATCACCCACCACCGGAGAAGGCCACTCTCAGTTATTAACCCAGCACCCAGACAGAGGAGAGAGGTCCCACAGCAAGGAATCATGCGTCATATCACCCACCACTGGAGAAGGCCATTTTCAGTTATTTAGGCCCCAGCACCCAGTCAGAGGAGAGAGGTCCCACAGCAAGGAATCATGCGTCATATCACCCACCACTGGAGAAGGCCACTCTCAGTTATTTCCGCACAACACCCAGACCGAGGATACAGGTCCCACAGCAAGGAATCATGCGTCATATCACCCACCACTGGAAAAGGCCACTTTCAGTTATTTCGGCCCCAGAACCCAGACCGAGAATACAGGTCCCACAGCAAGGAATCATGCGTCATATCACCCACCACTGGAAAAGGCCACTTTCAGTTATTTCGGCACAGCACCCAGACCGAGGATACAGGTCCCACAGCAAGGAATCATGCGTCATATCACCCACCCCTTGAGAAGGCCACTTTCAGTTATTTCGGCACAGCACCCAGACCGAGGATACCGGTTCCACAGCAAGGAATCATGCGTCATATCACCCACCACTGGAGAAGGCCACTTTCAGTGATTTCGGCCCCAGAACCCAGTCAGAGGATACAGGTCCCACTGCAAGGAATCATGCGTCATATCAACCACCACCGGAGAAGGCCACTCTCAGTTATTTCGGCCCAGCACCCAGACAGAGGAAAGAGGTCCCACAGCAAGGAATCATGCGTCATATCACCCACCAATGGAAAAGGCCACTTTCAGTTATTTCGGTACAGCACCCAGACCGAGGATACAGGTCCCACAGCAAGGAATCATGCGTCATATCACCCACCACTGGAGAAGGCCACTCTCAGATATTTCGGCACAGCACCCAGACCGAGGATACAGGTCCCACAGCAAGGAATCATGCGTCATATCACCCACCACTGGAAAAGGCCACTTTCAGTTATTTTGGCCACAGCACCCAGTCAAGGGAGAGAGGTCCCACAGCAAGGAATCATGCGTCATATCACCCACCCCTTGAGAAGGCCACTTTCAGTAATTTCGGCACAGCACCCAGACCGAGGATACCGGTTCCACAGCAGAGAATCATGCGTCATATCACCCACCACTGGAGAAGGCCACTTTCAGTGATTTAGGCCCCAGCACCCAGTCAGAGGATAGAGGTCCCACAGCATGGAATCATGCGACATATCACCCACCACCGGAGAAGGCCACTCTCAGTTATTAACCCAGCACCCAGACAGAGGAGAGAGGTCCCACAGCAAGGAATCATGCGTCATATCACCCACCACTGGAGAAGGCCATTTTCAGTTATTTAGGCCCCAGCACCCAGTCAGAGGAGAGAGGTCCCACAGCAAGGAATCATGCGTCATATCACCCACCACTGGAGAAGGCCACTTCAAATATTTCGGCACAGCACCCAGACCGAGAATACAGGTCCCACAGCAAGGAATCATGCGTCATATCACCCACCACTGGAAAAGGCCACTTTCAGTTATTTCGGCACAGCACCCAGACCGAGGATACCGGTTCCACAGCAAGGAATCATGCGTCATATCACCCACCACTGGAGAAGGCCATTTTCAGTTATTTAGGCCCCAGCACCCAGTCAGAGGAGAGAGGTCCCACAGCAAGGAATCATGCGTCATATCACCCACCACTGGAGAAGGCCACTCTCAAATATTTCGGCACAGCACCCAGACCGAGAATACAGGTCCCACAGCAAGGAATCATGCGTCATATCACCCACCACTGGAAAAGGCCACTTTCAGTTATTTCGGCACAGCACCCAGACCGAGGATACAGGTCCCACAGCAAGGAATCATGCGTCATATCACCCACCCCTTGAGAAGGCCACTTTCAGTTATTTCGGCACAGCACCCAGACCGAGGATACCGGTTCCACAGCAAGGAATCATGCGTCATATCACCCACCACTGGAGAAGGCCACTTTCAGTGATTTCGGCCCCAGAACCCAGTCAGAGGATACAGGTCCCACTGCAAGGAATCATGCGTCATATCAACCACCACCGGAGAAGGCCACTCTCAGTTATTTCGGCCCAGCACCCAGACAGAGGAAAGAGGTCCCACAGCAAGGAATCATGCGTCATATCACCCACCAATGGAAAAGGCCACTTTCAGTTATTTCGGTACAGCACCCAGACCGAGGATACAGGTCCCACAGCAAGGAATCATGCGTCATATCACCCACCACTGGAGAAGGCCACTCTCAGATATTTCGGCACAGCACCCAGACCGAGGATACAGGTCCCACAGCAAGGAATCATGCGTCATATCACCCACCACTGGAAAAGGCCACTTTCAGTTATTTTGGCCACAGCACCCAGTCAAGGGAGAGAGGTCCCACAGCAAGGAATCATGCGTCATATCACCCACCCCTTGAGAAGGCCACTTTCAGTAATTTCGGCACAGCACCCAGACCGAGGATACCGGTTCCACAGCAGAGAATCATGCGTCATATCACCCACCACTGGAGAAGGCCACTTTCAGTGATTTAGGCCCCAGCACCCAGTCAGAGGATAGAGGTCCCACAGCATGGAATCATGCGACATATCACCCACCACCGGAGAAGGCCACTCTCAGTTATTAACCCAGCACCCAGACAGAGGAGAGAGGTCCCACAGCAAGGAATCATGCGTCATATCACCCACCACTGGAGAAGGCCATTTTCAGTTATTTAGGCCCCAGCACCCAGTCAGAGGAGAGAGGTCCCACAGCAAGGAATCATGCGTCATATCACCCACCACTGGAAAAGGCCACTTTCAGTTATTTTGGCCACAGCACCCAGTCAAGGGAGAGAGGTCCCACAGCAAGGAATCATGCGTCATATCACCCACCCCTTGAGAAGGCCACTTTCAGTAATTTCGGCACAGCACCCAGACCGAGGATACCGGTTCCACAGCAGAGAATCATGCGTCATATCACCCACCACTGGAGAAGGCCACTTTCAGTGATTTAGGCCCCAGCACCCAGTCAGAGGATAGAGGTCCCACAGCATGGAATCATGCGACATATCACCCACCACCAGAGAAGGCCACTCTCAGTTATTAACCCAGCACCCAGACAGAGGAGAGAGGTCCCACAGCAAGGAATCATGCGTCATATCACCCACCACTGGAGAAGGCCATTTTCAGTTATTTATGCCCCAGCACCCAGTCAGAGGAGAGAGGTCCCACAGCAAGGAATCATGCGTCATATCACCCACCACTGGAGAAGGCCACTCTCAAATATTTCGGCACAGCACCCAGACCGAGAATACAGGTCCCACAGCAAGGAATCATGCGTCATATCACCCACCACTGGAAAAGGCCACTTTCAGTTATTTCGGCACAGCACCCAGACCGAGGATACAGGTCCCACAGCAAGGAATCATGCGTCATATCACCCACCCTTGAGAAGGCCACTTTCAGTTATTTCGGCACAGCACCCAGACCGAGGATACCGGTTCCACAGCAAGGAATCATGCGTCATATCACCCACCACTGGAGAAGGCCACTTTCAGTGATTTCGGCCCCAGAACCCAGTCAGAGGATACAGGTCCCACTGCAAGGAATCATGCGTCATATCAACCACCACCGGAGAAGGCCACTCTCAGTTATTTCGGCCCAGCACCCAGACAGAGGAAAGAGGTCCCACAGCAAGGAATCATGCTTCATATCACCCACCAATGGAAAAGGCCACTTTCAGTTATTTCGGTACAGCACCCAGACCGAGGATACAGGTCCCACAGCAAGGAATCATGCGTCATATCACCCACCACTGGAGAAGGCCACTCTCAGATATTTCGGCACAGCACCCAGACCGAGGATACAGGTCCCACAGCAAGGAATCATGCGTCATATCACCCACCACTGGAAAAGGCCACTTTCAGTTATTTTGGCCACAGCACCCAGTCAAGGGAGAGAGGTCCCACAGCAAGGAATCATGCGTCATATCACCCACCCCTTGAGAAGGCCACTTTCAGTAATTTCGGCACAGCACCCAGACCGAGGATACCGGTTCCACAGCAGAGAATCATGCGTCATATCACCCACCACTGGAGAAGGCCACTTTCAGTGATTTAGGCCCCAGCACCCAGTCAGAGGATAGAGGTCCCACAGCATGGAATCATGCGACATATCACCCACCACCAGAGAAGGCCACTCTCAGTTATTAACCCAGCACCCAGACAGAGGAGAGAGGTCCCACAGCAAGGAATCATGCGTCATATCACCCACCACTGGAGAAGGCCATTTTCAGTTATTTATGCCCCAGCACCCAGTCAGAGGAGAGAGGTCCCACAGCAAGGAATCATGCGTCATATCACCCACCACTGGAGAAGGCCACTCTCAAATATTTCGGCACAGCACCCAGACCGAGAATACAGGTCCCACAGCAAGGAATCATGCGTCATATCACCCACCACTGGAAAAGGCCACTTTCAGTTATTTCGGCACAGCACCCAGACCGAGGATACAGGTCCCACAGCAAGGAATCATGCGTCATATCACCCACCCCTTGAGAAGGCCACTTTCAGTTATTTCGGCACAGCACCCAGACCGAGGATACCGGTTCCACAGCAAGGAATCATGCGTCATATCACCCACCACTGGAGAAGGCCACTTTCAGTGATTTCGGCCCCAGAACCCAGTCAGAGGATACAGGTCCCACTGCAAGGAATCATGCGTCATATCAACCACCACCGGAGAAGGCCACTCTCAGTTATTTCGGCCCAGCACCCAGACAGAGGAAAGAGGTCCCACAGCAAGGAATCATGCTTCATATCACCCACCAATGGAAAAGGCCACTTTCAGTTATTTCGGTACAGCACCCAGACCGAGGATACAGGTCCCACAGCAAGGAATCATGCGTCATATCACCCACCACTGGAGAAGGCCACTCTCAGATATTTCGGCACAGCACCCAGACCGAGGATACAGGTCCCACAGCAAGGAATCATGCGTCATATCACCCACCACTGGAAAAGGCCACTTTCAGTTATTTTGGCCACAGCACCCAGTCAAGGGAGAGAGGTCCCACAGCAAGGAATCATGCGTCATATCACCCACCCCTTGAGAAGGCCACTTTCAGTAATTTCGGCACAGCACCCAGACCGAGGATACCGGTTCCACAGCAGAGAATCATGCGTCATATCACCCACCACTGGAGAAGGCCACTTTCAGTGATTTAGGCCCCAGCACCCAGTCAGAGGATAGAGGTCCCACAGCAAGGAATCATGCGTCATATCACCCACCACTGGAGAAGGCCATTTTCAGTTATTTAGGCCCCAGCACCCAGTCAGAGGAGAGAGGTCCCACAGCAAGGAATCATGCGTCATATCACCCACCACTGGAGAAGGCCATTTTCAGTTATTTAGGCCACAGCACCCAGTCAGAGGAGAGAGGTCCCACAGCAAGGAATCATGCGTCATATCAACCACCACCGAAGAAGGCCACTCTCAGTTATTTCAGCCCAGCACCCAGTCAGAGGAGAGAGGTCCCACAGCAAGGAATCATGCTTCATATCAACCACCACCGGAGAAGGCCACTCTCAGTTATTTCAGCCCAGCACCCAGACCGAGGATACAGGTCCCACAGCAAGGAATCATGCGTCATATCACCCACCACTGGAGAAGGCCACTTTCAGTTATTTCGGCCCCAGCACCCAGATAGAGGAGAGAGGTCCCACAGCAAGGAATCATGCATCATATCACCCACCACTGGAGAAGTCCATTTTCAGTTATTTATTCCACAGCACCCAGTCAGAGGAGAGAGGTCCCACAGCAAGGAATCATGCGCCATATCAACCACCACCGAAGAAGGCCACTCTCAGTTATTTCAGCCCAGCAACCAGACAGAGGAGAGAGGTCCCACAGCAAGGAATCATGCTTCATATCAACCACCACCGGAGAAGGCCACTCTCAGTTATTTCAGCCCAGCACCCAGACCGAGGATACAGGTCCCACAGCAAGGAATCATGCGTCATATCACCCACCACTGGAGAAGGCCACTTTCAGTAATTTCGGCACAGCACCCAGACCGAGGATACAGGTTCCACAGCAAGGAATCATGCGTCATATCACCCACCACTGGAGAAGGCCACTTTCAGTTATTTCGGCCCCAGCACCCAGATAGAGGAGAGAGGTCCCACAGAGGCTTCCACCTGTTCCCCTGTGACATTTGGGTATACTCTCAGGAGTGTCTCTACCAGCGTGCGCTTGTACTCGCGCATCTTCCTATCACGCTCCAGTGCAGGAAGTAAGGTGGGCACATTGTCTTTGTACCGGGGATCCAGCAGGGTGGCAACCCAGTAGTCCGCACACGTTAAAATGTGGGCAACTCTGCTGCCGCTGCGCAGGCACTGCAGCATGTAGTCGCTCATGTGTGCCAGGCTCCCCAGAGGTAAGGACAAGCTGTCCTCTGTGGGAGGCGTATTGTCATCATCCTCTGTATCCCCCAGCCACGCACCAGTGATGGGCCTGAGCTGTGACGGGTGCCACCCCGCTGTGAACCTGCTTCATCCTCATCCTCCTACACCTCCTCCTCATCCTCCTCGTCCTCCAGTAGTGGGCCCTGGCTTGCCACATTTGTACCTGGCCTCTGCTGTTGCAAAAACCTCCCTCTGAGCCACTTCTAACAGAATGGCCTGAAAGTGCTAAAATTACCCCTCATCCTCCTCCTCCTCCTCCTGGGCCACCTCCTCTTCCATTATCGCACTAAGCGTTTTCTCAAGGAGACATAGAAGTGGTATTGTAACGCTGATAACGGTGTCATCGCCACTGGCCATGTTGGTGGAGTACTCGAAACAGCGCAACAGGGTACTCAGGTCTCGCATGGAGGCCCAATCATTGGTGGTGAAGTGGTGCTGTCCCGCAGAGCAACTAACGCGTGCATGCTGCAGCTGAAACTCCACTATGGCCTGCTGCTGCTTGCACAGTCTCTCCAGCATGTGCAAGGTGGAGTTCCACCTGTTGGGCACGTCGCATATAAGGCGGTGAGCGGGAAGGCCGAAGTTCCGCTGTAGCGCAGACAGGTGAGCAGCGGCAGGATGTGAACGCTGGAAGCGCGCACAGACGGCTCTCACTTTATGCAGCAGCTCTGACATGTCGGGGTAGTTGTGAATGAACTTCTGCACCACCAAATTCAGCACATGCGCCAGACAAGGGATGTGCGTGAAACCGGCTAGTCCCAGAGCTGCGACGAGATTTCGCCCATTATCGCACACCACCAGGCCGGGCTTGAGGCCCACCGGCAGAAACCACTGGTCGGTCTGTTGTTCAATACCCCGCCACAACTCCTGCGCGGTGTGGGGCCTGTCCCCCAAACATATGAGTTTCAGAATGGCCTGCTGACGTTTACCCGGGCTGTGCTGAAGTTGGTGGTGAAGGTGTGTGGCTGACTGGATGAGCTGGTGGAAGCAGAGGAGGAGGAAGATGAGTAGGAGGAGGAGGCTACAGGAGGCAAAGAATGATGCCCTGCGATCCTGGCGGCGGAAGGACGTGCGCCAAGGAACTCTCCGCCTGCGGCCCAGCCGCCACTACATTTACCCAGTGTGCAGTTAGGGAGATATAGCGTCCCTGGCCGTGCTTACTGGTCCACGTATCTGTGGTTAGGTGGACCTTGCCACAGATGGCGTTGCGCAGTGCACACTTGATTTTATCGGATACTTGGTTGTGCAGGGAAGGCACGGCTGTCTTGTAGAAGTAGTGGCGGCTGGGAACAACATACTGTGGGACAGCCATGGACATCAGCTGTTTGAAGCTGTCTGTGTCTGCCAGCCTGAATGACAGCATTTCAAAGGCCAGTAGTTTAGAAATGCTGGCATTCAGGCCCAGGGCTCGAGTGTGGCTAGGTGGGAATTTACGCTTTCTCTCCAAGGTTTGTGAGATGGAGAGCTGAACGCTGCCGTGTGACATGGTGGAGATGCTTGGTGACGCAGGTGGTGTTGTCGGTGGCACATCCTCTGTTTGGTGGGCGGCAGGTGCCAACATTCCTCCCGAGGTGGAGGAAGAGGCCGAGGCAGCAGCATAAGAGGGAGCAGGGGAGCCAGAGTGAGTTCCTTGCTTTTAAGGTGTTTACTCCACTGCAGTTCATGCTTTGCATTTATATGCCTGGTCATGCAGGTTGTGCTAAGGTTCAGAACGTAAATGCCTCGCATGCCTCGCTTCAGGCTCTGATGGCACAGCGTGAAAACCACTCGGGTCTTGTTGTCAGCACATTGTTTAAAGAAGTGCCATGCCAGTGAACTCCTTGAAGCTGCCTTTGGGGTGCTCGGTCCCTGGAGGCGGTGGCCAGTAGCAGACGAACTCTCTTGGCGGCGGCTGGTCTCCTTTGCCCCCTGCTCCTCTCTTTGCTATGCTGTTGGCTCGGTCTCACCACTGCCTCTTTCTCTGAACTATGAAAGTCAGTGGCACGACCTTCATTCCATGTGGGGTCTAGGACCTCATCGTCCCCTGCATCGTCTTCCACACAGTCTTCCTCCCTGACCTCCTGTTCGGTCTGCACACTGCAGAAAGACGCAGCAGTTGGCACCTGTGTTTCGTCATCATCAGAGACGTGTGGACTCCGATGAGGTGGTATTCCCATGTCCTCATCATCAGGAAACATCAGTGGTTGTGCATCAGTGCATTCTATGTCTTCCACCACTGGGGAAGGGCTAGGTGGATTCCCTTGGGAAACCCTGCCAGCAGAGTCTTCAAACAGCATAAGAGACTGCTGCATAACTTGAGGCTCAGACAGTTTCCCTGATATGCTTGGGGGTGATGTGAAAGACTGATGGGTTTGGTTTTCAGGTGCCACCTGTGCGCTTTCAGAAGAAGACTGGGTGGGAGATAATATTGTGAACATGCTGGATCCACTGTTGGAATTGACTAGCGCCTTTACCTGCTCAGGCCTTACCATCCTTAGAACGGCATTGGGCCCCACCAAATATCGCTGTAAATTCTGGCGGGTACTGGAACTGGAGGCAGTTGGTTCACTAAGACGTTTGGCTGTGGCAGAATGGCCACGTCCTCTCCCAGCACAAGAGGGTACACTAACAACACCACGACCGCGGTCCGCGTCCCTTACTAGATGTTTTCCTCATTGTTACCGTTCACCAAGCACCACAATAAGAAAAAAAAATTTGGCCCAATGTATTGATTTCAAATTCAGGCCTTTTTTACAGGCATCTAACACTATCTGCCTATTTATTTATCTACCGTATTACACTAATCCAGGCACAGCAGTAAACACTGATTTCGGGGAATATCTCTTTTAGGGCTAGTATTTAGGCCCTGGATGAAAGGTATCCTTTTATGGACAGATTTACAATTGGCCTGCAACAGCTCGAACACTAGATTCAGGGTATTGCTATTTTGGCAATTGAATTTACCCCAGAACAAAATATATGTTTTGGCGGACACTATGAAACCTGGCCTGCAACAGCTGGGACACCAGATTCAGGGTATTGCTATTTTGGTAATTGAATTTCACCCCAGGACAAAATATATGTTTTGGCGGACACTATTATACTTTGCCAGCCACAGCTGAAACCACTGATTTATGGTATTGCTATTTTGGCAATTGAATTTCACCCCAGAACAAAATATATGTTTTGGCGGACACTATTATACTTTGCCAGCCACAGCTGAAACCACTGATTTATGGTATTGCTATTTTGGCAATTGAATTTAACCCCAGAACAAAATATATGTTTTGGCGAACACTATGAATCTTGGCCTGCAGCACTGCAACAGCTGGGACACCAGATTCAGGGTATTGCTATTTTGGCAATTGAATTTCACCCCAGAACAAAATATATGTTTTGGCAGACACTATGAATCTTGGCCTGCAACAGCTGGGACACCAGATTCAGGGTATTGCTATTTGGGCAATTGAATTTCACCCCAGAACAAAATATATGTTTTGGCGGACACTATTATACTTTGCCAGCCACTGTTGGGACTCCAGATTCAGAGTATTGCTATTTTGGCAATTGAATTTCACCCCAGAACAAAATATATGTTTTGGCGGACACTATTATACTTTGCCAGCCACAGCTGAACCCACTGATTTATGGTATTGCTATTTTTGCAATTGAATTTCACCCCAGAACAAAATATATGTTTTGGCGGACACTATGAATCTTGGCCTGCAACAGCTGGGACACCAGATTCAGTGTATTGCTATTTTGGCAATTGAATTTCACCCCAGAACAAAATATATGTTTTTGCGGACACTATGAATCTTGGCCTGCAACAGCTGGGACACCAGATTCAGGGTATTGCTATTTTGGCAATTGAATTTCACCCAGAACAAAATATATGTTTTGGCCGACACTATTATACTTTGCCAGCCACAGCTGAAACCACTGATTTATGGTATTGCTATTTTGGCAATTGAATTTCACCACAGAAAATAATCTATCCTTTGCCAGACAGTATTATTCTTGGCTAGCCAAAGCTGGAACACCATATTTAGGGGACAGCAGGCACCATATTTAGTGGACAGCAGGCACCAGCGTCCTCTGCTCACCGCGCCTGCGCTGAATACAGAGCTGCCGTGCAGGCGCTGGATTTCAGAAGGAGACAGTGTCGGAGGATCGCTGCCCGGCACTGTCAGTCAAAGTAAGATGGGGCGTGCCAGCAGGTTGCCGCACAGAGCTTCTAGGAGCAGGGCAACGCCCCCTGCTCCTAGAGGCTAATTTACATATTATAAAATTACGTTTTTCCCCGAATATAGCTCGGATTTTTGTAAAAAGACATTATCAAGCTGCTCTGACATTAGCACATAGCTAAAGTCAGACAGTTTATAATGTCAAAAAGTGATGACAGAAGCCCTTTAATAAAATATAGAAATTGCTATCCTGAGTTTCTAGGGGTGACAATTAGCACAGCCAAGCCCCTGATGTAGGATATAGCAAAATAAAAACTAGTATTGATGGATTGATGGACTTGGTGGCAGCTTGTTCTGGTGCACCACAAGTCACAAAATGGCCGCCGATCACCCCAGAAAATAAGTGACAGAAAACGATCTGTGCAGCCTAAAAACCAGTGAGCAAGTAACTAGCAGAAGTTCAATCATTCACAGCTGTAGATCGATCCGTTCATTAGGTGCTGTTGCTGACTTTTCCCTGCCTAATCTCGCCCTCACAGAAGCTGCATCCTCTCCCTACACTAATCAGAGCAGTGTGACGTGCGGGCGCTACGTGACTCCAGCTTAAATAGAGGCTGGGTCACATGCTGCACTGGCCAATCACAGCCATGCCATTAGTAGGCATGGCTGTGATGGGCTCTTAGAGCAAGAAGTAAACGCTAGCTGATTGGCTGCTGTGCAGCCCTTCAGAAAGCGGGAAGAAAATCGCCAAACAACGGACCCGAACCCGAACTTTTTGAAAGTGTCCGGTTCGGTACGTGTCCCGAACACCCCAAAATTCGGTACGAACCCGAACTATGCTCGAACTGTTCGCTCAACACTATTTACAACAGATAACGGTACCTCTGGGCAGCATATATATTTTTATTTTTACACTAATACACGCCATAAAAGGCTTTAGAACAGATAACTGCACCGCTGAGTGGAAAATATATTTTTCTTTTTCCACTAAATAGCGTCAGCCATCTTAGATTCTGCCATTTTTCCAGTACACTTAATTCAGGGAGAGACGCAAGCAGGAGCTAGGGACAGTGTTAGAAAAAACTTCATTGTGCTAAAAATGATTTACAAGTGCAGGGAAAGATTATTCAAGGTGTAGGGAAAGAATAGGGAGGAATCATTTCAAAGCATTTATGTTGAACAGGGTGCAGTAGGGGAGGTTACAGCCTGGGTAATAGGAACAATCCGATTACACCTTGCTGCACTGACTGGGGATTAGTGTTGATCTCGATGCTCGGCACATGGTGTACTCGGCGTTACACGGTGTCTGCTTCTGACAGTGACATTACCAGGGGTAATCTCCAGTGTACAGTTTGCGTTTAAAAATGTGTCTGTGACATACACAGTGTACTTTTTCAATAGACGGTGTCCGCTTCTGAGAGTGACATTACCAGGGTCACATCTAAAGTGTAACGTGTGCGTTTAAAAAGTTTATCTGTGACATATAGTGTACTTTTTCCGTAGACGCTGCAAACAGTAACATTATCTATGGTACCTCTCCAATATATCGTTTCCTCATCCCAAACATCTGTGACACTCCTGTAATTTTTATTAGCCGCTGGTGAAAGCATTGACATTATCTGCAGGATATCTTCAGTGTAACATGTGCATTTAAAAAAATGTATCAGGGACATACAGTGTACTTTTTCCGTAGAAGCTGTGAACAGTGACATTAACTGTGGTACCTGTCCAGTATAACGTTTCCTCATCTCAAATACCTGTGACATGCCCTGTAATTTTTTATAAGCCACTGGTGACAGCATTGACATTATCTGCGGGATATCTTCTGTGTCATGTTTCCACTTCCAAAATACCTTTTTAATTTTTCTTGCGCATACTGTAAGGGATCAGTTAGCGGGGTGTCTTCTCCTGGGTACACAGGCACCGTTCAGCAGGCACACCATAGACATTGCAGTCCAAACAGCAGGGAAGTCGTTTAACTGGCCTCAGTCAGTTTTATTGATAGGTGAGGTACAGACCACAAAAATAAATATATAACAAACAAAATTCTAAGCCTGTCCGGCTCTAACTATACAGCAGGAAACCTAACTGCACAAGTGCCGACCTAATACCGGGCACCAAACAAAATAACAAGGTCCATACCTCTAGGAGTGCTCTCTCAGGCTCTAAGCATGTAACCTGTTCCCAGGTGGAGCAAACTGTGTCTGTATTCTCAGCCTTATATCAGACTAGCACTCCTGAGGAGTGATTACCTGACAGCCCAAAACCCGGACTGTCCGGATGGAGTGGGGCCCACCCTTCTCTCCCCACTCCAGCAACACAGGCCCTAAAACCAGATTTTTATACTAACCCGAATTGCAGAGACGTCTGCATAGACCGATGAACATTTCCCTGGTTGCTTTTTAAATGACAGAAGTGAGGAATCTTGGACACACATAGACCCCGTCCACCACTTCTCCAGACACTCTGTCACATATCCTCCCCCTGTTTCAGACCTGGGGCTGGAACACAACTGGACATCAGACAATGTACACGCGACAAGGCATCTGAATTTCCCATTTGGGTCCCTGGCCTGTGTTTTACGGTAAATTGGTACTCTTGTAGGGCTAAGAACCATCTTATTACCCTCCTATTTTTTTCGTTATTCTCACACATCCATTTTAAGGGAGCATGATCTGTGACCAATTCAAAGTGACGGCCCAGCAAATAGTAGCGGAGCGCTTCAGGGCCCATTTAATAGCGAGACACTCTTTTTCCACAATTGCATATTTTCTCTCATGGTCATTAAGTTTCCTGCTCAGATACAGTACGGGGTGTTCTTCTCCATCCCGTACCTGTGACAGCACCGCCCCCAGGCCGACCTCAGACGCATCCGTCTGTAGGACAAATCCTTTCCTAAAGTCTGGAGTTATCAGTACTGGGTGAGCGCACAGGAGGGTTTTTAGAGTCTGAAATGATTTCTCAGCTTCTTGTGACCACTTGACCATGACTGAGTCTTTCCCTTTTGTCAAGTCTGTTAATGGGGCTGTAAGACAAGCAAAATTAGGTATAAATCGTCGGTAATAGCCTGTAATCCCTAAGAAGGCACGGACTTGCTTCTTGGTTACTGGTTGAGGCCATTTTTGTATGGCTTCAATTTTGTTTAACTGGGGCTTTACTAGACCTCGGCCTATGATGTAACCTAGATACTTAGCCTCTTCAAGACCAATGGCACATTTTTTTGGGTTGGCTGTGAAGCCTGCCTCACACAGTGAATTAATAACCGCCTGCACCCTAGGTAGATGGGATTCCCAATCTTGACTTTGGATGATGATGTCATCCAGATATGCTGCTGCGTATAGTCTGTGGGGTCGTAATATCTTATCCATTGCCCTCTGGAAGGTTGCAGGCGCTCCATGCAAACCAAATGGCAAGACTACATAATGAAACAACCCATCAGGAGTGGCAAATTCAGTTTTCTCTTTGGCTTCATTTGTTAGCGAAATTTGCCAGTAACCTTTGGTTAAGTCCAGAGTGGTTATATACCTGGTATATACCTGGCGTTTCCGAGCCTGTCAATGAGCTCATCAACACGAGGCATTGGGTAAGCATCAAACTTAGATAGGGTGTTCAATTTTCTAAAGTCATTGCAAAACCTCCAGCTGCCATCTGGTTTGGGGATCAGCACTATAGGACTGGACCACTGGCTATGGGACTCTTCAATTACCCCAAGTTCCAACATTTTCCTCACCTCTGCAGAGATAATCCCTCTCCTGGCCTCTGGTATTCTGTAGGGTCTCAGCTTAATCCTTTGTCCTGGTTCTGTAATGATGTCATGTTTTATGACCGAGGTGCGCCCTGGGATCTCAGAGAAAAATCCCTATTCTTAAAGAGGAACCCTTGTACTTCTACCTTTTGTGTTTTGGCCAGGGAGTCTGGTACTGTTACTTCCGGCAACAGGGGCTTCCCAGAGCACCGCTGCTCTGGTGGGTAGGAGGAGTTGGCAGCAAGTGATAGACGATCTTTCCATGGTTTTATAAGATTGATGTGGTACACTTGCTCAGGCTTCCTCTTACCTGGTTGACGGATTTTATAGTTTACCTCATTTACTTGCTCTATTATCTCAAAGGGGCCTTGCCACTTAGCCTGGAATTTACTCTCTACCGTAGGGATCAGCACTAGAACCCGGTCACCTGGCGCAAAGGTACGTGCTTGGGCACTGCGGTTATACACCCTTTGTTGTGCCCCCTGAGCCCGGGCCATATGTTCACGTACAATTGGCATCACCGCAGCTATACGATTTTGCATTTGTGCCACATGTTCTATGACACTTCTATAGGGGGTAGCTTCTTCTTCCTAGGTTTCTTTTGCTATATCTAACAGACCCCTAGGGTGGCGTCCATATAGCAATTCAAAGGGGGAGTAACCCGTGGATGACTGAGGGACTTCACGGATGGCAAACATGAGATAGGAGAGAAGGAAATCCCAGTTTTTCCCATCTTTGTCCACCACTTTCTTAAGCATGGCTTTTAGAGTTTTGTTAAATCTCTCTACCAGTCCATCAGTCTGGGGATGGTAGACAGAGGTATGCAGCTGTTTAACTTTGAACAGTTTACATAACTCCTTCATGATACGGGACATAAAGGGGTAACCTGATCTGTTAGGATCTCTTTTGGTATACCCACGCGACTGAACACCTGCACCAACTCTTTAGCTATGGCCTTGGATGTTGTACTACGTAAGGGGATAGCTTCCGGGTAACGAGTAGCGTAGTCCATGATTACGAGAATATGTTGGTGGCCTCGAGCAGATTTTACAATGGGCCTCACCAGATCCATTGCTATCCTCTCAAATGGTATCTCCATGATTGGTAGAGGTACCAAGGGACTATGATAGTGTGGCTTGGGAGACGAAATTTGACACTCTGGGCAAGAGGCACAGTAATCTTTAACATCTTTATGGACCCCAGGCCAAAAGAACCTTTGAAGGATTCTGTCTGTAGTCTTTTCAGCTCCCAAATGCCCCCATAAGGTGACCATGAGCAATATCTAGTACAGTTTGTCGGTACATTTTAGGAACCAACAGTAGTTCCACCAGATCCTCTCCCCTTTTTCTACCTGGTACAATAATTCGCGTTTTACAGCTATATGTGGAAAACAAAGTCTGCTGTCTGGCTCTACCAGTTTACCATCGATAGATTTCACATTTTCTCGGGCACTAGTAAGGGTGGGATCTTTTAATTGCTCAGCACCAAATTACTCTTTCCTTACTGCAAGGTCTGGCAAATTGTCGCTAAGGGAGTCTTCTCTCTCTGGACTGTTCTGACCCTCTTCTAACCCGACATTATGGTCCGAGACCTCAGGCTCCCCCATCATGACAGACAGAGGAAATGATTCATCCTCAACAGTAGACCCTCTTATATACCCACACACTTCGGTACTCGGGGTTGGGTCACCCCTTTCCTGACAGACCTTTAAAAGTTTATGTTCCCATAGCTGCCAGAAATGTGGGAAATCGCGCCCCATGATGACATCATGCATTAACCTGGGCACTACACCGACCATAAATTTTTCTGCCCCAAACTGGGTATTTACATCTACCACCACCGTGTAATAATCACGGGTGTCTCCATGTATGCAGGTCACTGCCAAGGTTTTCGGTTGCCATTTCCTGGGGTTTACCAAATCCGTTTTTACTAGAGTGACCAGACTGCCTGAGTCTAACAAGGCACTCACTTCTTTACCTTCCACAGTGATAACACACATTTGTTTCTCACCCCCAGTATTTGGTAAAGCCACACACGCAAGCTGAGCATACAGTGATAAGCGGCGGTTTATATAGGAGGCGTCACATTGCATTGGTTCACCATACATTGGACAATTGGCAACAACATGACCTGGCATTTGACATCTGAAACATTTTATTAAGTCCTTATTAAGCCTTTTATAGGCCACAGACTTCCCTGGCACAGCTTGCCAGCTTTTGGAGCCCGTGTCTCTAGTCTCTCCACTTGCACCCACAGACATATCACTTCTGCCAGCCCCTTTTCCCTTAGAACAGTCTTACCAGGTAGCCCTGGAGATCTTCGCTGCAGGGCTGGGGGCGCTGTGGCAGACTCAGCAACTCCTGTGCGGCTGTGTACCTCTCCACCATATCCACCATCTGGTCAACATTTTTGGGGTCCCCATGGCTCACCCACTTGCGCAGTGTAGCAGGGAGGGCCCTTAAGTACTGGTCTATCACAACCCGCTCCACCATCTGGAGGCCGGTCAGGATCTCCGGTTGCAACCACTTCTTGGTCAGGTGTATGAGGTCATGCATTTGGGAGCGTGGAGGTTTATCCATGCTGTAGTCCCAGTTGTGCACCCGTTGTGCACGGACTGAAAGCGTAACCCCAAGGCGTGTAAGGATCTCCTTCTTTAGAGTAACATAGTCCATAATGAAAATAAAAAATCTACCTCCGTGGCCTAAAGGTCCATATGAGACAGATGGCCACTTGCTACCCAATGGAAAATTAGAGATGAAAACAGTCGGCACTCCTCTCTTCTGTTGTAGTGGTGCTCGCGTCCAGGGCTGGTTACCCAGAGAAATCAGGAAAAAACGACCGGCACTTCACTTGTATGCAAAGGTGAACTTTATTCACGCATCAGCGAGACAAAGCGCTGAGCGACACGTGTTTCGGCTCAAGCACGAGCCTTTCTCAAGCGTATGATACAAAGTAACAAAACTTATTTAAATAGCGCGCCATCATCGGCGTAGATCGTGTTGACGTCACATTCCCATAGCAACCAAATGTATACAAAATATCGGGATACAACCAAAATAATCTAAAGATATGTACGGAATCAAATATAATCTGATGTAATTTGATCATTGTATTTATACAAACATGTCTAGATATATAATAGCGATCTATTTTTCTCAATATAAATAGAATCTTCTATATAGTGTGCTGCCTTCAATATTAAATGTATTTAACATCACATCACCATAGTAGTATATATATGCAAAAATATCCAGATGTTGCAAAAGTGTAAATATTGTCATTATGTAGGCATATACAATATAGATACATAGCGTCATCATAATCCTCATATGTAAATCCTGGATTTCGTACTTCAATAGAGAAAAAAATATAATAAATAAAGACTGAAAAACAGGGGAAAAAAAGGAAAACAAGAGAAAAGAAAAAGAGGTAAATGGAGAATATAAAATGAACTATAATCAAAGTAATATATAATATAAACATAATTAAATAATTACCCAAAATGTAGTATCAAGTGGATATGACTTGATATACGGGTATTTCTTCCTATTATTTTTCTGTGACTATGCAGACATAAAATTGAAGAGGTATTAATAACATAAATTAGAATAATAACCCAAAATTGCACAAGTTCTATACACACCTATAGACTAACCTATAGGAATGCACTCACTTCGTACTCGCGATTAAGTCCCTTGGGCTCTAAAGTTTGTAAAGTATGGATCCAGAAACTCTCACGTTTCTTGAGCATTTGCAATCTATTGCCACCTCTCCGGGGTGGCAGCACCTGCTCAATAATCTGGAACCTCAATTGTGAGACATTGTGGGAACATCTGTCAAAATGAAAAGGAACAGGCAAAAGTAAATTCTTTCTGCGTATCGTGGATTTATGATTGCAAAATCTGTCTTTCATTCTGGTAGATGTCTCCCAATGTACAAAAGGCCACAAGGGCATTTTAACAAATAAACGACATAATTGCTGTCACAAGTAAAAAAACCTTTCACAGGGAACTTCTTCCCTGTGTGTGGAGTGAGTAAAAAATTCACCTCTAATAACAGCGGAGCAATGGACACACTGCAGGCAGGGAAAAGTGCCCTTCTTAGGTGTAGATAAGAAGAGTTGTCGTGGTAAGTTTTGAGAGCCACCAATGTCAGCTTGGACAATGGTGTCTCTAATATTTTTGTTCTCTTATAGCAAATCATCGGTTTATCGCGGAACTCAATCACATCTGGGTAAGCCGTGCTGATCACTCCCCAATGTTTGTTCACCACATGGCGGAATTTATTCATCCATGGATGATATTTTATAATGAAAGGTAAACGTTTGTTCTCCTTACCAGATTTCACAGACTCAATTTCACCTCTATGGTCTCTGATTTTCTTAATACCAGAATCCAATAAGGGTCTGGGATAACCTCTAGAGATGAATTTGTCTGCCATTTCAGTGAGTCTTGTGTCTCTAGTAGACTCATCAGACACAATCCTCTCCACTCGTCTGAACTGAGAGAAGGGCAAGGACTCCTTGACTGAAGGTGGATGGTTGCTCGAATAATGTAGTAAACTGTTCTTATCTGTGATCTTGATGTGTAAATCAGTCTGTACACATCCACCGGGATTTTTAATTACCCACGTATCCAGGAAATTAATCCTGTGTAGGTCACTATGAGCAGTAAAACGCAACTCTGGCCATATAGTGTTGAGGTATTGTATGAACTGAACCAGGGACTCGTCGCCGCCCCGCCATACGCAAAATACATCGTCAATAAAACGACGCCAAAAACACAATGTGAAGTATATAGTACATTTTTGTATACAT
This sequence comes from Bufotes viridis, assembly GCA_033119425.1. Taxonomy (NCBI): domain Eukaryota; kingdom Metazoa; phylum Chordata; class Amphibia; order Anura; family Bufonidae; genus Bufotes; species Bufotes viridis. Next base: position 72,044,510 of record CM065596.1, read on the forward strand.
GATTTTCTTCAAACCATGCCATGTAACTATTCGCGTATGGCGGTGCGGCGTGCGAGCCCATCGCGGTCCCACTCTTCTGCTGGAAAAGGTATCCTGGAACAGAAAATAATTTTCCTTTAATATCACTTCCAAAAGTTGTAAAAGAACAATTTTTCTTGTGTCGTATACTCAGAAAATTCCAGGATCCATTTAACCGCAGCCAGGCCCTTATCATGCTCAATGGATGTGTACAGACTGCACACATCAAGTGTCACTAAAAAATCTCCTTCTTGCAATTCCAAATTCTTTATATCAGTCAAGAAATGAGTAGTATCCAGCAAAAGGATGCAGTTTTCTTAGTCAATGGAGTCAATGCTCTTTCAATCAGCACAGACGGTGCAGACAGGATAGAGTCATTAGAAGCGACAATAGGTCGTCCTGGAGGAGCCGTCATTGATTTATGGATCTTTGGTAGTGTATACAATACCGGTGTGACCGGATGTTGATTTATTAAAAATTGGCACAGCTTTTCGTCAAGTAATCCCTTAGTTTTATACAAATGGACTATGTCAATTAATTTACCCTTAATATCAAAAACAGGGTCTCTATTTAAAGGGAAATATGAATCTCTGTCGGAAAGCTGTGTCAAAATTTCTGAGACATAATAATCTCTGTCCATCATAACCAATGAGCCCCCTTTATCCGCTGGCTTAAAAATGACAGAATTATCGTCCAATAAAGTGCACAGTGCTTGTTTTTCCTCCTTAGACAAATTGTGCGTAAAAAACAATCCATCATGCTGTATGTCAGACAAAAGGGCATCAAAGTCTCTTTGCACCAAGGATATATAAGTCTCTACAGGGTGATACACTTTGGGAGGTTGAAATCTACTTTTTAATCTTAAGCCAAATTGATTCAGTGACAATACCCTCTGTTCAGGTGGACTGGGTGTAGAGACTGATATATCCTTGGTTGCAAAATGTGCCTTCAACCGTATACTTCTATAAAATCGTTGACAATCCATATCAAATTGGAAACTATCAAACAGCTCAGTAGGACTAAATGATAAGCCCCTCTGTAACAATTGTAGCTGTATAGGGGTTAAACTTCTAGACGATATATTATATACTAGAGTCTCTTTTATACCTGAGACCGTGTTGTCATTGGTCCTTGTGTTTCTCCTGTAGTGACATCCTGCTCTCCTTGTGTTTTTGGTTTTCGACGTCTTTGTCCTAAAAAGACGCTGGTAGATGTGAACTGGTGGTGTAGTCGCTCCCAGAATCTGATGACTGGGAACCTATTCGGCGTGTATAACGCCTTATCAAGGAACAGCTGTGCCTGCAGAGTCTTGCCATTTGTATATCCTTTTGTTCTGATAGTCCTCTAAATCACGTGTATACTTCTTTCTTTTTGTAGCCTCAATGTCTTTTTTAAGCGTTGTGCAATTTTTTTCAATCTTGCTTTTCAAAGCTGCAAGGTCCTCCAGTGTCAAAGCGTCTTGTAGTTGATTTTCAATTGATATAATCTGTGTCTTAATGTCAGCAATTGATACATTCAAATGTTCGATGGTTAAAATCATCAAATCATGCGAGCATTTGTTTAATATGTTTGCAAATTGGGTACAGTATTGCAAGTTATCGCAAAAGAAAGTGGGTCTTAGATTTACCCTTAGGCCTCGCGGGATCCTATGATGTCTGCAATATTCGGCTAGCGTTGCCGCGTGTAACTCCCACGCTACCAGCTTCCTCGATTCCCTCTCCCAATCCTTGCTGCGTGTTTCAGCAGGCGGCGTCTTCAGGAACTCTGCGCTGGTGGTGACCTCAGACACGATCTCTCGCGCTCTCTCCTCGCTATATGCAAATGACATGGTATGTCACGGACTTCATACGAAGGTGCTCGCACTGTGAAACCAGTGAACAATTAGAGATGAAAACAGTCAGCACTCCTCTCTTCTGTTGTAGTGGTGCTCGCGTCCAGGGCTGGTTACCCAGAGAAATCAGGAAAAACGACCGGCACTTCACTTGTATGCAAGGTGAACTTTATTCACGCATCAGCGAGACAAAGCGCTGAGTGACACGTGTTTTGTATCATACGCTTGAGAAAGGCTCGTGCTTGAGCCGAAACACGTGTCGCTCAGCGCTTTGTCTCGCTGATGCGTGAATAAAGTTCACCTTGCATACAAGTGAAGTGCCGGTCGTTTTCCTGGCTACCCAATGGAAGTCAGAAAAATGAAAAATAAGGGGTGCAAGTCTAAAACATAACATTTAATTCATTATTTAAAATTGATGCTCTTGTGAAATTAATGATCAGCACAATATGTTCCAATCGGGCAACATCAAAGCTCGATCAAAGCAAAAAATATTGCTATATCAGGAGGAAAGGCAATTCAAGGTAATAGCGATGCCAATCATGCCAATGTCCTGGGAAATCATACATACGAACATAAGTTATGTGAATGGCGTGTTTGACCCTAGAACATCCCTACTTGGCCTGTCGGTCCCTAAGCCTGCTAACAGTGTCCTGTCCCGCTAAGGGACAGCACCGTTACGGATCCTGTCCCTGGACACGCTGCCCCTAGTTGAGTGGGACAAGAAAAAATCCTCCTGACACAGGTTACAAATTCTTCACAAGGGAGCAGCCACGTTTCTCCTGCATATAGTTCGGAGCATTTAAATAAAACGGGCCTCCCTGGGTTACTTCTAAAGAAAATAGTGGTACTTATCGAATGCCGTTTTCAGATGTGTCACTCCATCTCACGGTATTCCAAGCCTGCTTATGCAAACCCGGCGCTAATTCATCTCAAGTCAGGCATGCTGAGTGGCCCAAAGACTCATCAGGGCATAAGGCCACCACCGGGCAAAGGAGTCAAATGGTTCAACACCTTTATCACATGATAACCTAAATGACGTATGGTCCAAAAGGTATCGAGGCTCATGCAGGGACCGGTGTGTCCCGTGCGCCCGTTCAGAGGGATCGTGCACGGACACACCGGTCCCTGCATGAGCCTCGATACCTTGGACCATACGTCATTTAGGTTATCATGTGATAAAGGTGTTGAACCATTTGACTCTTTGCCCGGTGGTGGCCTTATGCCCCTGATGAGTCTTTGGGCCACTCAGCATGCCTGACTTGAGATGAATTGCGTCGAGGTTTGCACAGCAGGCTTGGAATACCGTGAGATGGAGTGACACATCTGAAAACGGCATTCGATAAGTACCACTATTTTCTTTAGAAGTAACCCAGGAGGCCCGTTTTATTTAAATGCTCCGGACCTATATGCAGGAGAAACGTGGCTGCTCCCTTGTAAAGAATTTGTAACCTGTGTCAGGAGGATTTTTTCTTGTCCCACTCAACTAGGGCAGCGTGTCCAGGGACAGTAGGGATGTTCTAGGGTCAAACACGCCATTCACATAACTTATGTTGGTATGTATGATTTCCCAGGGACATTGGCATGATTGGCATCGCTATTACCTTGAATTGCCTTTCTCCTGATATAGCAATATTTTTTGCTTTGATCGAGCTTTGATGTTGCCCGATTGGAACATATTGTGCTGATCATTAATTTCACAAGAGCGTCAATTTCAACTAATGAATTAAATGTTATGTTTTAGACTTGCACCCCTTATTTTTCATTTTTCTAACATAGTCCATAGCATCATGATTCTCCAGGTCAAAATATGCCTTTTGGGGTTCTCCTGAAAGGAAGGGCGCCACCAGTCCTGCCCACTGTGCCTTGGGCCAACCCTCTCGCTCAGCTGTCCTTTCGAAGGTGATCAGGTAGGCTTCCACATGATCTGTGTCTGTCATCTTTTGCAAAAAGTGACTAGCCCTTATGGAGGAATGAGGGGTGTCTGCCATACCTGAGACACGTCCAGCAACACTGGTTAGTTGCTGCACAACAATTGCTAAGGCCTCCCGGTCTTGTCTTTGCGCCTCCTGGGCAGCCTCCAGTTGGGCAGTCAGCCTGCGGCTGGTTTCCTCAAGCGCCTTTTGCTGCACCCTGGTAGCCTCCTGCTGCATTCGGGTAGCCTCTTGTTGAGATGCAACAGCCTGCAACACAGCTTTAACCACATCCTCCATTTTCAAGAGGCAGAAATACAGTCTTTGGTGTGCTGTGAAAATTGACTCTGGCCCTTTAACTTGCTGCACAGCTTGCACCACAGAAGAGAAAAAAAAAACAGTCCAGTTTTAAGCCCACCAGCTTTCCAGCAGCACCCGCTTCAGTGCAAAACAGGCTTCCTGCCCTTTTTATGCCATAGCATCCTCCACCACATGTAAGGGATCAGTTAGCGGGGTGTCGTCTCCTGGGTACACAGGCACCGTTCAGCAGGCACACCATAGACATTGCAGTCCAAACAGCAGGGAAGTCGTTTAACTGGCCTCAGTCAGTTTTATTGATAGGTGAGGTACAGACCACAAAAATAAATATATAACAAACAAAATTCTAAGCCTGTCCGGCTCTAACTATACAGCAGGAAACCTAACTGCACAAGTGCCGACCTAATACCGGGCACCAAACAAAATAACAAGGTCCATACCTCTAGGAGTGCTCTCTCAGGCTCTAAGCATGTAACCTGTTCCCAGGTGGAGCAAACTGTGTCTGTATTCTCAGCCTTATATCAGACTAGCACTCCTGAGGAGTGATTACCTGACAGCCTAAAACCCGGACTGTCCGGATGGAGTGGGGGCCCACCCTTCTCTCCCCACTCCAGCAACACAGGCCCTAAAACCAGGTTTTTATACTAACCCGAATTGCAGAGACGTCTTCATAGACCGCTGAACATTTCCCTGGTTGCTTTTTAAATGACAGAAGTGAGGAATCTTGGACACACATAGACCCCGTCCACCACTTCTCCAGACACTCTGTCACAATACACTTCCAAATCCCATGCTACTGGAAGTGTGACATATTTCAAGCATATATAACATTTAAAATGAAGAAGGTGGGCAGTAGGGGACAGGGTAGTGGCCAAGATGCTGATGGTGCACACAGAGGCCGTGACCCTGGGTGCGTTGGTACTGTGTTTGCTGCCAGAGCACAAAAAAAAAAAAAACATCCACAATACCTAGCTTCAGGACACCAGTCGGTTAAGCACTACCCTGTCTTCCACCAAGTCCAGTCTTAGTAGACAAGGCCCTCGCATACAATTTTTTACAGGGTCAGCTCATCTGCAGGCCCTCGCATATAATTTTTACAGGGTCAGCTCACCTGCAGGCCCTCGCATATAATGTTTTAAAGGGTCAGCTCACCTACAAGCCCTCGCATATAATGTTTTACAGGGTCAGCTCACCTGCAGGCCCTCACCTACAATCTTTTACTGGGTAAGCTAACCTGCAATACCTCACATATAGTGTTTTATAGGGTCCGCTCACCTGCAGGCCCTCGCATATAATGTTTTACTGGGTCAGCTCACCTGCAGGCCCTCACATACAATCTTTGACAGGGTCAGCTCACCTACAGGCTCTTGCATATAATTTTTTAGAGGGTCAGCTCAGCATCAGGCCATCAACCATAATTTTTCGATGGTCAGCTCAGCAGCAGAACCTCACCCCCAATGTATTACAGGGTCAGCTCAGCAGCAGGCCCTTGCCCTAATGTTTTAGAAGGTCAGATCAGCAGGCCCTTGCTCCACATGTTTTTGAGAGTCACCAGCAGTAGCAATCAGTCAGTGCATAGTGTTGGAGGTAAAATCACCTACTTGGCGGTGTGGAAGTATTTACACTGAAACCTAGTACTCTACAAACGCCCTAATGATCACTGATGGTAATGTTAGGAGAAAGAGACGACCCATGCTTCCAATACACAGATGCACAGGAGTCTCCACCGGCCAAGCTGCAGGGAAAGAGTAAGCCATACACAGAAACTGGATTGGCAGATAAGAAAACAGAACAACACACTTACTTGCCACTGCCACCACGACTGGAACCCGTGCATAAGTACTGGAGCCCACACACCAAACAGGACACCATACCAACAACACATAAACAGTGATATAGCACACCAGTTACTGCCTGGACCCCCATGCAGAAATATGTATGGTGACCCCAGGCAGCACTGCACCCAGGTTTGTGGTTCACCCTTCGGGAAACCATTGAGCCTACTTCTGCAGGCAGAAAAGGGAATGTCTAGCATACTTGCTGAACAACATCAAACAACAAACCAGACATGGAACACAAAACTAGACATAACAACTAATCCCCAAAACAAACCCACACCAAACATACAAGACAAGTAAGGTAGGGAACAAGGAGAAAATGTGAGGAAAGCATTGCCGAAGACCTTGATGTTCCACAAGAAGGCACTAACGGACAGGTGTCACATCCAGAAAGGAACAGCAAACATACAATTGACCTCAGGCTCAACAACTCCAGAATAAGAAGAGCCAAGAGGCCTCATACTGCTCCACATAATTCCACAGCAGCCAGAGAATTAAACCCTTCGGCACCAGAAAGGGAAGGACCCAGGGAAAAGGAAGAGCCACCTACATGCTGCATCAACAAGTTGCTGCTGGCAACTGCATACATGGCAACCATGTAACGGCACACACAACAAAGGCCGTGACACATGGCCACATGTAGAATCTGTGGGCAGAAGGAGAAGCGTGGCCAGGGTGCCAATGTTGGAACCACAGCCCTGCGTCGACATATGCAGCCTCTCCATAAAGTGGCCTGAGAGAACCGTGGCTTCGATGTGGTGGTCCAGCTTGCCGCAGCAACTGCTTCATCACCTGGTTTCAGGCAGTCAAGGCTCCACCACCTCATCCAAAGGGAGCTGTCTGTCCTTCCCATCATCTGCTGGTCCTGATGCTCCTGCTCCTCCTACTCCTCATCAGTCATTTCTTTTGCAATCAATCACTGAAGTGATTGTTAAGAGACAACAGTATGCTTGCACTTATCCAATGGCGCAGAAGCTAAATTTGCTCCTGTCCAAGTTGCTGGTGCTGCAGTCCCTCCCTTTCCAAGTGGTGGACTCTGCTCCTTTCAGAGAACTGATGGCTTTTGCCGAGCCGAGGTGGAGAGTCCCAAGCCGTCATTTATTTGCCAAAAAGACAGTACCAGCTCTGCACACTTACGTACAACAGAAGGTGGGCCAGTCCTTGAGCCTGATGGTTGTATTGCTAGAATATAATGAAGATTGAGAATATAGCGCTATATTCGTTATATTTGTCAATTCTAGCAATACAACCATTAGGAACTCAGATCTAAGTTGTAATCGCAATGCGATCATTATAACCTGTATTAATCGCATTGCGAATTCAACTTAGAACTGAGTTCCTAATGGTTGTATTGCTAGAATTGACTGAATATAACGAATATAGCTCTATATTCTCAATCTTTGTTATATTCTAGCAATACAACCATTAGGAACCCAGCTCTAAGTTAAATTCGCAATGCGATTAATGCAGGTTATATTAATCACATTACAAATTCCACTTAGAGCTGGGTTCCTAATGGTTGTATTGCTAGAGTATAACAAAGATTGCGAATATAGCGCTATATTCTCAATCTTCGTTATATTCTAGCAATACAACCATTAGGAACTCAGATCTAAGTTGTAATCGCAATGTGATTAATACAGGTTATATTAATCGCATTGCGATTACAACTTAGATCTGAGTTCTAATGGTTTTATTACTAGAATATAATCGAAGATTGAGAATATAGTGCTATATTCTCAATCTTCGATTATATTCTAGCAATACAACCATTAGGAACTCAGCTCTAAGTTGAATTTGCAATGCGATTAATGCAGGTTATATTAATCACATTGCGAATTCAACTTACCACACTCTGTGTCAACTACGTAATTTTCCATGGGAGTTTTGCCTGTCTATTGAAGTCTATGGAGGTTCGCCCTGTTCGCACGTTCGCAAACATTTGCATAAATTCTTGTTCGCCGTCGTGAACGGAAAATTTTATGTTCGTGACATCTCTATACTGTAATAGTGCAATAATGCCCTCACATAGTAATAGTACCTATTTCAAAGTAATAGCACCCCTCACACTTGGAATTCCCAAACCATGTTCTCAATGTGACCCATAGTTTCACTACAAGAGTAAGTGGAATCAGGGCACTAATAGCTATAGCTGAAGGTGACATTGCCAGGTTTCTGGGCACCAGGGCAAAAATCCAGGCATGTGCCACTGTATAATAACACAAAAACGCATTTATCAGATAAATATTGGTTCTAAATAAGATTACAAATTACAGATCAAAATTATAAAGTTTTTGCTTAGCCCCTGAAAATATCCCTGCCACAATATTGATATTTATGCCAACATTCAAATTATGCCTACATGTATGGGAAAGTTCCGACATCTGGTTTCTTCATATTATGTAACTGAGAGATTAAGGTTATGTTTTTAGATATTTTTTAATTGTCAATTCTCAAGGGAATTCCTTATTTTTTTCTCTGAAAGAAAGCAGTATAACTGTAGCATCTGCATCGTTGTGAAGTGGAGACATCTCTCTTTTAGTGCGCTGATGAATATGTGTATGTTTGCATCATTCATCTCTGAGGTTGAGCGTTGTGATTATAAGCTATCTATTTGCATGATTGCATTTTTGTCAAGTATGTTAAAATTACTTTTTATAAAATTAGCAAGGAACATTTGCCAAAATAATTGCAGGGAACATATGCAAATCATTGGATTTGAAAACACTTGTGCTGTAAATTGGTTGAAAAATGTTTGTGAAGCATTTTTCACAAATAGTCCCTAAGAGGACATGGAAATACCTTTAAATAGGCGAAATAGTATTTGTCTCTCCTGTACAAAATGCACAAACATCTGTTTACGTCTGGAATCATGAAAGAGATTATTAACTGATCAGCAATTGAAATGAAGAATATTTAATGCACACTATAATCTTAAAGTAGTTCTGTCAACTTATGTGAGATCAAAACATTGTAATATTGAACTGTTTGCCTACTGAAACACTGAAAGAATACAGTGGCTTAAACAGGTTTCTATCCTTGGAGACACATCACCGTTGCTGCCAGTCATTGACTGCGGCAGTGAATGTCACCTTGTCCTTTTCAGAAGATTATATGTGAGGACCAAAGCTCAGTGAAGACAGCTGCCTAGGAGTCGGAACCGAGTGGTGGTGAGTAGGTAAGTATGCTTCTAATCAATAGTCCAGTGGAGGAGGGAGCGGAATTTAACATGGCAGATAATCCTGGGAACCCCTTTAAACCAGATTTAACTAGGGGGCATTTATTAAGACCGGCGTCTTTGATGCCGGTCTTAATTAGAGATGAACGAATTGTAGCTGACGAGTTGAATTCGTTTAGAATTTCAGGAAAAATTCGATGTCCAGGGGACTCCATGCTCCTTGCCCGCTCCAGTCAGGGCCCGTTGCCGAGTCTGCTGAGTGCCAACTTCCCATGCGCATGGAGCATCCCAATCACCATGGGAAGGCCTCCATGCTAGAATGTACTGTCGGATTTGATAATCACGGTTATCTAGGCCATGGTAAAGTTGGATGCGCAATGCGAGTAAACTTACTTAAATTACTCGCATTGCGCATCCAACTTAATTTTGTGTATAGTCAACGTTCCTAATGCTTGGGGTACTTGGGTTGTTATAATTAACGAATATACAAAATATAGCGCTATATTCATTATATTCGTTAATTCTAGCAAGCAAGCCAACTAAGTTGGATACGCACTGTGAAAATGTTACTTGCATTGCGCATCCAACTTAGAGCGTGAAATAGGATTTAGGCAACTTTACTATTGCCAATCGGAAAGTTGTCTAAGTTGGATGCGCAATGAGAGCAAACTTACTTAAATTACTTGCATTGCGCATCAAACTTAATTCTGCGTATAGGCAACATTCCTAATGATTGGCTTGCTAGAATTTACGAATATAGAGAATATTGCGCTATATTCGTATTCGTCATATTCGTTAATTCTAGCAAGCTAACCATTATTAGGAAAACCTATACACAGAACTAAGTTGGATGTGCAATGCGAGTAATTTAAGTAAGTTTACTCGCATTGCGCATCCAACTTATAGCGGGTATATTCTCAATAATCGTTCATTCTATCAAGGCAACCATAAGGAAGTTGCCTAAGTTGCATTCGCAATATGCACATGGTGTTTCTATCGCGAGAATTCAAATCTTCATTGAAATATTCGTGTACGGGCCTATACGGGCGTGGCTTTGTCTTGCGAGTTTGTCAACAGGTGGAAGTTCGAAGCGCAGTGCATTACTCGTGTGTGACTCGTGTGAAAATTTTAAAGAAGTCGAGGAAGATCTCCTGATCACTGTAAGTAATTCCCCATTACAGCACTGTATTACACATCAGATGCTTTTTATTCCAATGCATTTATACAAATTCACATGTTATCTTGCTTCAGTGCATATTAACCCTGTCAAAGCCAGAGGTTTTGGTTAGCCTTTTATTTCGCTCACTGGCTTTAAAGAGCCATAACTTTTTTATTTGTCTGTTAACATAGCCATATAAGGGCTTGTTTTTTGCAGGACATGTTTTACTTTCTAAATCCGCCATTTAATATTTCATATGATGTATTGGGAAGCCAAACAAAATGCAAAATGGACAAAAATTGCAAAATAAAATCAATGCCACTCCAGTTTTATGGCGGGCGTTGATCAGAACTGGGTGCCTGCTGAAATCAATCAGCAGGCACCCTGCGACAATGTGCGGGGTCAATTCAGACCTGCGGTTTGCGGCTTTTCCGGGTAATCGGGCGTGGCGGGTGCGGTGGCTATCTAGTCCCAGTGCTGCTTACCTTAGCATCGGGTCTGCCTTCCGGTGAAGAGCCTGTGAGATCCAGCCCCTGGATCTCACAGGCAGCAAGCTGTATGAGTAATACACACTGTAGACATATTATGTATTGCCGCGTCCGTAATAACCTACTCTCTAAAAATATCCCATGACCTAACCCCTCAGGTGAATACCGTAAAAAATAAAAATAAAAACTGTGTGTAAAAGCCATTTTTGTCAACTTACATCACAAGAAGTGTAATAGCAAGCGATCAAAAAGTCATACGCACCCCAAAATAGTGCCAATCAAACCATAATCTCGTCCCAAAAAAAATTAGCCCCTACACAAAACAGTCGCCCAAAAATAAATAAAACTATGGCTTTCAGAATATGGAGACAATAAAGAATCTTAAAAAAAAATGCTTTGTTATGTAAAACTGAAAACAAACAACCTGCTCTATAAAAATACCACATGATCTAACCTGTCAAATGAATGTTGTAAATAACAAAAAATAAAAACTGTGCCAAAACAGCTATTTCTTGTTACCTTGCCTCACAAAAAGTGTAATATAGAGCAACTAAAAATATGTACCCTAAAATAGTACCAACAAAACTGCCACCTTATCCCGTAGTTTCTAAAAATAGGGTCACTTTTTGGAGTTTCTACTGTAGGGGTGCATCAGGGGGCTTCAAATGGGACATGGTGTCAAAAAACAGTCCAGAAAAATCTGCCTTTCAAAAACCGTATGGCGTTTCTTTCCTTCTGCGCCGTCCCATGATGTGTATTTTTTATTTGTTTAGTAATATTTTTTCATTTGGGGAAAAGGGTGGTGATAAAAATTTTGGGTTTATTCTTTTTACTTTTAGATAGTTCCCATAGGGAACTATAACAATCAGTCATCTGATTGTTATTATCATAGACTCCAATAAACTTGCATTGGAGTCTATGATGATTTTCCTACTGTCCTATGAAGCCCTATTACAGGCAAGGGCTCTAAAGGAAATACTATGCAGCAGCCTCGTGTCATTCATATAGAGCGAGGCTGCTGCATACAGGCTCCGGCTCCTCAGATTGCCACACGGGGGTCCAGCGCAAAACCTTAAGTAAAACTTTATTTTTTTGTGCATACAGATGCCATGTTCACGATTGACCACGGCATTTGAGGGGTTCAAAGTTCTTGATCGACATTACTGGTGGTCGCTGCTATGGAGCCCGCATCAGCCAAGAGCGTGTGCCATGTTTAAACAACCGCCCGATGACGTACAGCTATGTCATTGGGCGTGAAGGGGTTAATAATAGGTGCACTAAGTATTCTAATGACATCACACCACTATGTCTGGTAGCATGTATGTATGGACAGCAGAGAAATATCTCTCATATGCACATCCATTTTCCTGCCTCACAGTGCATACCCCACATTGTATACCCCACACTATATACCCCACAGTGTATACCCCAAAGTGTATACCCCACACCGTATACCCCACAGTGTATATCCTTCCACACACACACACAGTCTTTGGATTCTAATATGCTTCTGGTTGGTCAGGAGAAGTAATATTTGACCGCCATTATTTGCTGGTTCATTTAGCGTTACCCAGGGTGCACCATGTGGAGGCGGACCAGCTGTACACCCTATACTGTACCGTCACCTCACTAGACAGGTACACCTCTCTTCAGATGGCCAATATCCGATTGATCATACCCCACACACATACAATTTCAATATAATCCGATTTTATAGCTAACATTACATCTAATATTTTACACTCAAATATTTTTTGTTGTGTTAAGATGATTACATAAATTTTGTAATACTTTTATTTAAAAAATTTGGGATTATATGGTTGCATTTTTATCCTGCAGCGCATGTTACAGATGAAATAAGACACCACCAGATCCCGTTTGGAGAAGCAGCGGATCCTGAGGAGGATCGGTATTGAGCTACATCATGACCACAATGGCAAGCACAAGCGGATGGCCATTATTAAAAAGTGGTCCAACCTGAAGAGGAGACATCAGGATCAGATCACTGAGATCCAAAACAAAATCTGCCCAGGTACAGTGCTTACATAACTTTTGTATCTTTTTACCAACATAGGTGATCCCGTCCCCTCGGTCCGCTGCAGGCCTTCAAAAAAAGGCAGCGGTGGTGGAGGAGGAGGTGTCGGAGGAGGAGGAGCAGGAGCAGGCAGGACCCTCTGCCCCTACCCCACAGCATAAGGATGCTGGACCCTCAGACCACCCCGGTTCTCATGAGGAGAATGAGGAGGAGGAGCTGGTGACCACCCCCGCTAGAAGGGTAAATAATATGTGTTGTGGGTGTTTTAACTTAGTCACTGGTGTCAGTTTATTCCAGAAAACCATAATAAACATGTTAAATCTTTATCCTTTAACCCCTTCATGTTTTCTGACATAACTGTACGACCAAATAACAAGTGACTTGCCGCATTTCGACGTACAGCCACGTCTAAACTGCTTCCCGAGGCTGTGACACTATAAAGTGTCACAGCCCCGGAGTCTCCACTCTCCCCAGAAACAGACACAAGTGGTAAGCCGGCAAGGGACCAATCAGAGTGTTCCCTTGCTAGTAAGTGCTCCGATTGTTTTGTCTCTGCAGACTAACCAATTGTAGCACAGCACTTTAAAAAAGCCTGTTTCAGGCCAGCGACATCTATGTGGTTGAAAGGGAGGGAGCTCCTCTCTCTTCCATCTTGCCGTCACTGCTTCCGCAACGGCAAGATGGTTGCAATTACCTAAGGCTGATCAGACCCTGAGGTCTGATCAGCCTTAGTGTAAGTGTAGCACTGACTATACAGTGTATTACAATAGATGACTATTGCAATGCACTGTGTAGTGATCAGACCCAATGGATCTTCAGGATCCAGATGGGTTTTGATAAATAAAAAAAAATATATAAAAAAAAGTTGAAAAAATTTTGAAAGACGAAAAATAAATTTTTTAAAGAAAAATAAATTAGATATGGTCTTTTCTAATATATATGTATTTATGCAATCTAAAAATTACATAAATAATAATAGTAAAAGCAGCTCTATAAAAATATAGCGTGACCTTACCCCTTCGGCAAATCCCATACAATTTTTATTTTTTTAAGTGTCAAAAACAGACATATTTTATAACGATCCATGACATAAATTGCAACCCCAAGCAATCAAAAAGGCGTATGCACCCCAAAATAGTACCAATCAAACAGTCACCTCATCCCGCAATAAATGATACACTACTTGAGACAATATGAAAAGAAAATATGACTCTCAGGCAATGGAGACAGTAAAATCTGTTTTTCAGGGACTCTAAACTGTTGTTATTGTGCAAAAGTGAAAGATTAAAAAAGTAGACATATTATGGAATTTCTGCGACCCTAGTAACGTGCTTATTAAAAATGATGATCAACCCCTTTGTTGAACACTGAAAAAAATATATAATAAAACAGCGCCAAAAAAACTGCATCATATTTTGTCAGCCTACATATCAAAAATAGCAACACCAAGCAATAGAAAAGACGTCTGCCCCCAAAAACAGTACCAATCAAACGGTCAACTCATCCCACAAAAAAATAAAATACTCTATTGAAATATTCCTAAGTAAAGAACTATATAACTGATTGTGATTTTAATGGCCAGCTCCTTTATACACTAATAAATAAAAGTTATTTAATCTAATTGTCAATATTTTTTGGGAGGGCAGTACTAAAAGAAATGAAAGAAAAATTATTCTGCTGCAGCGGGAGCACTCCAGGTGGATGAGGGCTTTCAGCGCCGGTATAATGAAGAAATGAAGGCCATGGAGGAGTAGCATCAGAAGGCCATAGCGGAGCTGCTCAACCAGCATGATCAACTGAAAGCCCTGCCTTAGATTTAATTATTTTTTATTTTATGTTTATTTAGACAATTTTTTTATATTTTATTTATAAAGTTTGGTTTGGTTTTAAATCATTTTTGGTTTTCTGTTTTATTTTAACAACTCTGGTTTCATTAAGGCAAATTATTTCCAGCCGAAACTCATCAGTATCATGACATACAGCAGCCGCAGGTACTTGGAAATTGGGTAGTTGTAGGCCTACACAGAACTCATAGTGGTGAGGATAATAGCAGCAGTCTTTGTTAATGGTGGAGTATAAGGCCTATGCAGAACCTATGGTGGTCAGGATAATTGTTGATTGCAGCAGTTATTGGTAATAGGGAGTATAAGGCCTACAAAGAACTCTCTAAAATCAGGACAACAGCAGCAGCAGGCAGATGGTAAGTTTCCATTGTAGTTCAAGGCCTACACATAGCTTTGTCTCACTGGACTAAAGAGGCCTTACAATAAAGTTATCAGTAAGAATTTCACAATAACATGACATTATAAAAAATTAAATCACGCATTATAACTCAGAAAAAACGATTTATTAACAAAATAAAAAAGGCCTCTATGGCAACATTGAGTTGGAAAAGTAGCTCCTCTATTTTCTGCATCCTTTTACGGTGCTTTTTGGCCATCTCCTAGCTGCTGACCCGGCGTTGCCCTTTAAGAGTGACCGCCCTTTAAGAGTGACTGCCCCTTTAAGAGCGACATGTACTTAAAAAAAAGTAGGCAAAGTAATATTCTTGCATTGGGGTATATGCAACTTACTTCCCTATTGTTTGGCTATGGCTATCTAGAACTAACAAATATGACGTGATCTTCCTCAATTGTAGCAAGCCAACCATTAGGAACCCAGCTCTAAGTTTAATTCGCAATGCGAGTATATGTTCGCATTGCGAATTCAACTTAGAGCTGGGTTCCCAATGGTTGGCTTTCTAGAATATAATGAAGACTGAGAATAAAATAGAGCTATATTCGTGATATTCGTTATGTTCGTCAATTCTAGCAATACAACTATTAGGAACCCAGCTCTAAGTAGAATTCGCAATGCGAACATATACTCGCATTGCGAATTAAACTTAGAGCTGAGTTCCTAATTGTTGTTGCTAGAATATAACGAAGATAGGGAATATAGTGCTATATTCGTAAATTCGTGATATTCGTCATCTTCGTTATATTCTAGCATCACAACCATTAGGAACTTTGCATTGCGAACTGATCTTAGAGCTATTATATGTTCGTTTCGCAAATGAATTTAACCCCAGAACAAAATATATGTTTTGACGGACACTATGAAACGTAGCCTGCAACAGCTGGGACACCAGATTCAGGGTATTGCTATTTTGGCAATTGAATGTCACCCCAGAACAAAATATATGTTTTTGCGGACACTATGAATCCTGGCCTGCAACAGCTGGGACACCAGATTCAGGGTATTGCTATTTTGGCAGATTAATTTCACCCCAGAACAAAATATATGTTTTGGCGGACACTAAGAAATCTGGCCTGCAAACAGCTGGGACACCAGATTCAGGGTATTGCTATTTTGGCAGATTAATTTCACCCCAGAACAAAATATAAGTTTTGGCAGACACTATGAAATCTGGCCTGCAACAGCTGGGAAACCAGATTCAGTGTATTGCTATTTTGGCAGATTAATTTCACCCCAGAACAAAATATATGTTTTGACAGACACTATGAAATCTAGCCTGCAACAGCAGGGACACCAGATTCAGGGTATTGCTATTTTGGCAGATTAATTTCACCCCAGAACAAAATATATGTTTTGGCGGACACTATTTTATTTTGCCAGCCACAGCTGAAACCACTGATTTATGGTATTACTATTTTGGCAATTGAATTTCACCCCAGAACAAAATATATGTTTTGGCGGACACTATGAAATCTGGCCTGCAACAGCTGAGTCACCAGATTCAGGGTATTGCTATTTTGGCAGATTAATTTCACCCCAGAACAAAATATATGTTTTGGCAGACACTATGAAATCTGGCCTGCAACAGCTGGGACACCAGATTCAGGGTATTGTTATTTTGGCAGATTTAATTTCACCCCAGAACAAAATATATGTTTTGGCCGACACTATGAAATCAGGCCTGCAACAGCTGGGACACCAGATTCAGGGTATTGCTATTTTGGCAGATTAATTTCACCCCAGAACAAAATATATGTTTTGACAGACAATATGAAATCTAGCCTGCAACAGCTGGGACACCAGATTCAGCAGAGTATTGCTATTTTGGCAGATTAATTTCACCCCAGAACAAAATATATGTTTTGACAGACAATATGAAATCTAGCCTGCAACAGCTGGGACACCAGATTCAGCAGAGTATTGCTATTTTGGCAGATTAATTTCACCCCAGAACAAAATATATGTTTTGGCGGACACTATTCTATTTTGCCAGCCACAGCTAAAACCACTGATTTATGGAATTGCTATTTTGGCAATTGAATTTCACCCCAGAACAAAATATATGTTTTGACGGACACTATGAAACGTGGCCTGCAACAGCTGGGACACCAGATTCAGGGTATTGCTATTTTGGCAGATTAATTTCACCCCAGAACAAAATATATGTTTTGGCCGACACTATGAAATCTGGCCTGCAACAGCTGGGACACCAGATTCAGGGTATTGCAATTTTGGCAGATTAATTTCACCCCAGAACAAAATATATGTTTTGACAGACAATATGAAATCTAGCCTGCAACAGCTGGGACACCAGATTCAGAGAGTATTGCTATTTTGGCAGATTAATTTCACCCCAGAACAAAATATATGTTTTGGCGGACACTATTCTATTTTGCCAGCCACAGCTGAAACCACTGATTTATGGTATTGCTATTTTGGCAATTGAATTTCACCCCAGAACAAAATATATGTTTTGACGGACACTATGAAACGTGGCTTGCAACAGCTGGGACACCAGATTCAGTGTATTGCTATTTTGGCAGATTAATTTCACCCCAGAACAAAATATATGTTTTGGCGGACACTATTCTATTTTGCCAGCCACAGCTGAAACCACTGATTAATGGTATTGTTATTTTAGCAATTGAATTTCACCCCAGAACAAAATATATGTTTTGGCAGACACTATGAAATCTGGCCTGCAACAGCTGGGACACCAGATTCAGGGTATTGTTATTTTGGCAGATTAATTTCACCTTAGAACAAAATATATGTTTTGGCGGACACTATTCTATTTTGCCAGCCACAGCTGAAACCACTGATTTATGGTATTGCTATTTTGGCAATTGAATTTCACCCCAGAACAAAATATATGTTTTGACGGACACTATGAAACGTGGCCTGCAACAGCTGGGACACCAGATTCAGGGTATTGCTATTTTGGCAATTGAATGTCACCCCAGAACAAAATATATGTTTTTGCGGACACTATGAATCCTGGCCTTCAACAGCTGGAACACCAGATTCAGGGTATTGTTATTTTGCAGATTAATTTCACCTCAGAACAAAATATATGTTTTGTCGGACACTATTCTGCTTTGCCAGCCACAGCTGAAACCACTGATTTATGGTATTGCTATTTTGGCAATTGAATTTCACCCCAGAACAAAATATATGTTTTGGCAGACACTATGAAATCTGGCATTGAACAGCTGGGACACCAGATTCAGGGTATTGCTATTTTGGCAGATTAATTTTACCCCAGAATAAAATATATGTTTTGGCGGACACTATTCTATTTTGCCAGCCACAGCTGAAACCACTGATTTATGGTATTGCTATTTTAGCAATTGAATTTAACTACAAACAAAATATATGTTTTGGCAGACACTATGAAATCTGGCCTGCAACAGCTGGGACAACAGATTCAGGGTATTGCTATTTTGTCAGATTAATTTCACCCCAGAACAAAATATATGTTTTGGCGGACACTATGAAATCTGGCCTGCAACAGCTGGGACACCAGATTCAGGGTATTGCTATTTTGGCAGATTAATTTCACCTTAGAACAAAATATATGTTTTGGCGGACACTATTCTATTTTGCCAGCCACAGCTGAAACCACTGATTTATGGTATTGCTATTTTGGCAATTGAATTTCACCCCAGAACAAAATATATGTTTTGGCAGACACTATGAAATCTGGCCTGCAACAGCTGGGACACCAGATTCAGGGTATTGCTATTTTGGCAGATTAATTTCACCCCAGAACAAAATATATGTTTTGGCAGACACTATGAAATCTGGCCTGCAACAGCTGGGACACCAGATTAAGGGTATTGCTATTTTGGCAGATTAATTTCACCCCAGAACAAAATATATGTTTTGGCAGACACTATGAAATCTGGCCTGCAACAGCTGGGACACCAGATCCAGGGTATTGCTATTTTGGCAGATTAATTTCACCCCAGAACAAAATATATGTTTTGGCAGACACTATTCTATTTCGCCAGCCACAGCTGAAACCACTGATTTATGGAATTGCTATTTTGGCAACTGTATTTCACCCCAGAACAAAATCTATGTTTTGGCGGACACTATGAAATCTGGCCTGCAACAGCTGGGACACCAGATTCAGGGTATTGCTATTTTGGCAGATTAATTTCACCCCAGAACAAAATATATGTTTTGGCAGACACTATGAAATCTGGCCTGCAACAGCTGGGACACCTGATTCAGTGTATTGCTATTTTGGCAGATTAATTTCACCCCAGAACAAAATATATGTTTTGTCGGACACTATTCTATTTTGCCAGCCACAGCTGAAACCACTGATTTATGGTATTGCTATTTTGGCAATTGAATTTCACCCCAGAACGAAATATATGTTTTGGCGGACACTATGCAATCTGGCCTGCAACAGCTGGGACATCAGATTCAGGGTATTGTTATTTTGGCAATTTAATTTCACCCCAGAACAAAATATATGTTTTAGCGGACACTATGAAATTTGGCCTGCAACAGCTGGGACACCAGATTCAGGGTATTCCTATTTTGCCAGATTAATTTCACCCCAGAACAAAATATATGTTATGGCGGACACTATTCTATTTTGCCAGCCACAGCTTAAACCACTGATCTATGGTATTGCTATTTTGGTAATTGAATTTCACCACAGAAAATAATCTATCATTTGCCAGACAGCAGACAGTATTTTACTTGTCTAGCCAAAGCTGGAACACCAGATTTAGGGGATTGGTATTTGGGCAATTGTATTTAACCCCTTAATAAAATATAGAAATTGCTATCCTGAGTTTCAAGGTGTGACAATTAGCACAGCCAAACCCCTGATGTAGGATATAGCAAAAAAAAAAAACTATTATTGATGGATTGATGGACTTTGTGGCAGCTTCTTCTGGTGCACCACAAGTCACAAAATGGCCGCCGATCAACCCAGAAACAAGTGACAGAAAAACGCTCTGTGCAGCCTAAAAACCAGTGAGCAAGTAACTAGCAGAAGTTCAATCATTCACAGCTGTAGATCGATCCGTTCATTAGGTGCTGTTGCTGACTTTTCCCTGCCTAATCTCGCCCTCACAGAAGCTGCATCCTCTCCCTACACTAATCAGAGCAGTGTGACGTGCGGCGCTACGTGACTCCAGCTTAAATATAGGCTGGGTCACATGCTGCACTTGGCCAATCACAGCCATGCCATTAGTAGGCATGGCTGTGATGGGCTCTTAGGGCAAGAAGTAAAACGCTAGCTGATTGGCTGCTGTGCAGCCCTTCAGAAAGCGGGAAGAAAATCGCCAAACAACGGACCCGAACCCGAACTTTTTAAAAATGTCCGGGTTCGGGTACGTGTCCCGAACACCCCAAAATTCAGTACGAACCCGAACGATGCTCGAACTGTTCGCTCAACACTATTCAAAAGTAATGTTTGACATTCTGTATTTGCTAATTCATTTAGCGTTACCCATTGTCCACCACAGGGAGGCGAACTAATTTTACACCCCATGACGTCTCGTCACTTCTCTAGACAGGTACACCTCTCCTCAGATGGCCCATTGCCAATAGTTCATAGTCCAAATACATAAATTTTGAATACAATCCCATATATTTTTAAAACACAAAATTAGGCGAAGTGTACATTAGTGTATGGGGAGAACGTCTGACTATTCCAGGAAGATGAACAGCCTGTCGGATCCATACTGCCGCTAGTTCACCTAAGCCCCCAGAATGACTCTTTGTCCCCATTGACCATAATTTAGCCAGGCAGCACACGGCGAGAGTTAGTTTAATTAAAAGTTTAATTATATGTTTGTTTTCTTGAACTACATCACATATTGCAGTGGAATATTAAACATAAGGTTAACATTATAACATCTGATCATATTTATTTTTTTATACAACAGCATATGCTTCAGCTGGGGTATGACAACACCCGCTCCCATGAGATAAAGAGGCAGATTGTTAGGCAGATTGCCTATGAGTTGTGGCGGGAGTGCGATGGCCGGCATAAGCAGCTGGCCATATTGAAGAAGTGGTCTGATCTGAAGAGGAGGTGCAATGAATATACAATAGATAATGTGATAACAAAGTGAATGGAGGTAGAAAGCTTGTTTAGGTCATTAAAAGTAATATAAGCTGCTGTCTTATCTTAGGGTCATCCAGGAGCAGTATGAGATGTAGTCCCGGGTCCAGATAAAGTTTTTTTGGGAGATTCAGTGGGTTATATATAGGGTATAATGCACCTATATAATATATTGCATATTGCAGATTGGATTATTATAATAATATACACAGAGGGCGTCAGTATAACACATGCCATAAGAGACAGCAATGCAGTATGTAGATCAAAATGGATCCTGTGGTTGTGGATCCTATAATAATGATGCTGATAAATATGGATGGTGCGCTTAGTTATCAAAAAATACCTGGAGGACGGCATACGTGTAATAAAGCGTCAGCTTACCGTAGTATAATAGGAAGGCAGCGGATGGTGTGGATGGTGTGGGGATCCGGTGTCCCCACGCCATTAAATGTACGCGGGCAGAGCGCGGAGGGGTGCTGCGTCGGTCAGGGCCAGCAGTGCGCCTGAGCGGGGATCCGGACCGCCCACTGACGCCGGTCGCTCTGCGTGCGCAGGCGCAGTGGGTGATGTGGTACAAGTGAGGGCAAAAGCGGCATACTGGTACTATGCGCTACCGCTTGTATATACACATGTAGGCAGAGGTAAGGGCAATAAAGGGACGTTACTATAAGAGTGTGGGGCAAATGTAAGGGCAACATTGGTATGATGGAGTCAAACGCATTGTATAAATTCTGCAGATATATCATGTCGCATATCTGTGTATTGTATATAGTAAACTGTACTAGTCTAATCTTATACTACTGGATGCATATACTACCTGGTCTGGAAGGTTCATTTGAGCTGTAAGGGAAAATGTGGAGATAATTATTAAATGCTATCTAGTAAGACAATACAATATAGTACATATAATCTGCATATAGTCTCCATATAGTGTTATTGAGCATTAGAGATATGACTAGTGATGTTCTACATCTTAGAAGTAGAAATCAACAGTCCTGAGTAGTTAAGGAGGTGAAAAGTCATTTAATATATCGTGAGAGAAGCTTTATGAGATACAGAAATCAAAGTCTCGATTAAGTCCGTGGGGTGCCAATGTTCCCAATTCGAAGATCCAAAATGCTTCATGTTGTTTTAAGCGCGTAATTCGATCACCGCCTCGCCTTGATGTGGTCACTTACTCGATCACTTGAAACTTTAGTTGATTGATTTGGTGGTTTGCTGTGATAAAGTGGTGTGGTATTGGAAGTTCAGTTTTTTACAACGTATGTCGGATTTGTGTTTGGAAATGCGGTCCCGCACACACTGGGAGGTTTCACCCACGTATGCGAGACCGCAAGGACATTTGATAAGGTATACTACATACTGTAGGAAGTGGCGCATGTAAAAAAGTTCTTTATACGGAATGTTTTCCTGAACGTGGGTGGGTAAAGGTGCCACCTTTATTGACATTAGGCGCATCTGAGGCATGGAAAAGTGCCTTTCTTTTGTGGTGCTAGTGTTCTCTGTGGATTGGTGGATTTGAGGGATCCTATGTCCGCATGTACTAACCTATCTTTTAGGTTTTGGGGACATTTGTAGCACATCCTCACGGGTTGTTGGAATTCAGGGACTTCAGGATAAGATTGTTGGAGCAGTGGCCAGTATTTACGAACAATAGACTGTATTTTGGGTGCAATAGGGTGGTAGGTCATCACCAATGGAAGGCGGGGTGGGGGTTGTCCTCCTGTTGGGTAGGTTGAGGAGTGGATATATGGATTAGTTCTTTTCCAGTAGAGGTTTGGGGTAGCCACAGGCTAGGAATTTATGTGCCATTTCTTCCAGGCGTTGGGAACGAAGGGTGGGGTTTTTACAATTCTGTCAACTCTTTTAAATTCTGAGCGTGATAGGGAGTTTTTGGTATTTTTAGGATGGCAGCTATAGTAGAGGAGTAGTGTGTTTCGATCGGTGTTTTTTTTTATAGATGTCGGTGGACAGTATTCCTTCCTTAGTTTTTGTGAAGGTAGTGTCAAAAAGTTGACAGAATGTGTATCCGTCTCTGCTGTGAAGCGTAGGTTGGGGTCTTTACTGTTGATGTCATGTATAAAGGTAGTAAAGGATTCTGAGGAGCCATGCCAGATGCAGAAGATATCATCGATATATCTATGCCACGTGAGGGCGTGTGTGGAGAAGTTTACGTTGGTGTACACATGGTCATCTTCGAATTTGGCCATAAACGCGTTGGCATAGGGGGCCACTGTTCGCCCCCATTGCCCTACCTTGCTTTTGGATATAAAACGTATCGCCAAACATGAAGTAATTGTTTTGAAGTACTATGTGTAATAAATCTATACAGAATGCTTGGGCTGCTGGGGGTAGTCCGAAGGTGGAGAGAAGTGTAGTAGTGGCTTCAATCCCTTTGTTGTGGGAGATAGACATATAAAGACTATTAACATCTAGGGTAATGAGTAGACTTTCTGGAGGAATGTTCTGCAGTGTGGAGAGAATGGTGAGGAAATGTGAGGTGTCGAGAATGAATGAGTGGGTTTGTTTGATTAGAGGAGTAAGGACTTTTTCCAGGAAAATTGACAGTGGTGTAAGTAAAAATTGGTGGAAGCTGACGATAGGTCTGCCTGGTGGGTGGGTTAGGTTCTTATGGATCTTTGGTAACGTATAAAATACTGGAATAACCGGGTTGTTGTGAATAAGAAAGGTGTATGTGGCCTTGTCTATGGTACCTCTTTGTAGATGGTGGTCTAATAGAGCAGTGATGTCCCTCTTGAGTTGAAAGGTGGGGTTATAGGAAACTCTCTCATAAGTAGTGGTATCGGATAATTGTCTATTAATTTCTTCAACATAGAGTGTGGTGTCCATCACTACTATGGCCCCTCCCTTGTCGGCAGGTTTAATAGTTATGGTTTTATCGTTTTGTAGGGCCTTGAGGCCAATGTGCTCTTCTGGAGGTAAGTTATGGGGAATATGTAGAGTGCCTTGTTTGAGAGATGTGATATTGGAGTTTATGTCTTTTGGACCAGGTCAATGAAGGCTTCAACTCCGTGGTATGATTTGGGGGCATATAGTTGCTTTTATTTTTGAGCCCTAGCGTGTGGATTGACATGAGGGAAGGGGGTGGGTAGGAGGTTGTGAAGTAAAGGTAGATTGGGAGAAATGTGTTTTTAGTCTGAGGGACCGGTAAAACGATTGAGTTATTGTGCTAATGTGAATTGTTGTAGTTGTCCATAGGGACAAAACACTAGCACCACAAAAGAAAGGCACTTTTCCATGCCTCAGATGCGCCCAATGCACTAATGTCAATAAAGGTGGCACCTTTACCCACCCACGTTCAGGAAAAACATTCTGTATAAAGAACTTTTTACATGCGCCACTTCCTATGTAGTATACCTTATCAAATGTCCTTGCGGTCTCGCATACGTGGGTGAAACCACCCAGTGTGTGCAAGACCGCATTTCCAAACACAAATCCGACATACAGTGTAAAAAACTGAACTTCCAATACCACACCACTTTATCACAGCAAACCACCAAATCAATCAAATAAAGTTTCAAGTGATCGAGTAAGTGACCCCATCAAAGGGAGGCGGTGATCGAATTACGCGCTTAAAACAACGTGAAGCGTTTTGGATCTTCGAATTAGGAACATTGGCACCCCACGGACTTAATCGAGACTTTGATTTCTGTATCTCATAAAGCTTCTCTCACGATATATTATATGACTTTTCACCTCCATAACTACTCTGGACTGTTGATTTCTACCTCTAAGATGTAGAACATCACTAGTCATATCTCTAATGCTCAATAACACTATATGGAGACTATATGGAGATTATATGTACTATATTGTATTGTCTTACTAGATAGCATTTACTAATTATCTCCACATTTTCCCTTACAGCTCAAATGAACCTTCCAGACCAGGTAGTATATACATCCAGTAGTATAAGATTAGACTAGTACAGTTTACTATATACAATACACAGATATGCGACATGGTATATCTGCAGAAATTATATAATGCATTTGACTCCATCATACCAATGTTGCCCTTACATTTGTCCCACACTCTTATAGTAACGTCCCTTATTGCCCTTACCTCTGCCTACATGTGTATATACAAGCGCAAGCGCATAGTACCAGTATGCCGCTTTTGCCCTCACTCCTGCCCTCACTTGTACCACATCACCCACTGCGCCTGCGCACGCAGCACGACCGACGTCAGTGGGCGGTCCAGATCCCCGCTCAGGCTCACTGCTGGCCCTGACCGACGCGCACCCTCCCGCGCTCTGGCCGCATACATTTAATGGCGTGGGGACACAGGATCGCCCACGCCATCCACACCATCCGCTGCCTTCCTATTATACTACGGTAAGCTGATGCTTTATTACATGTATGCCGTCCTCCAGGTATTTTTTAATAACTAAGCGCACCATCCATATTTTTGAAAACTAAGCGCACCATCCATATTTATCAGCCTCATTATTATAGGATCCACAACCACAGGATCCATTTTGATCTACATACTGCATGCTGTCTCTTATGGCATGTGTTATACTGACGCCCTCTGTGTATATTATTATAATAATCCAATCTGCAATATGCAATATACTCTATAGGTGCATAATACCCTATATATAACCCACTGAATCTCCCAAAAAACTTTATCTGGACCCGGGACTACATCTCATACTGCTCCTGTATGACCCTAAGATAAGACAGCAGCTTATATTACTTTTAATGACCTAAACAAGCTTTCTACCTCCATTCACTTTGTTATCACATTATCTATTGTATATTTATTGCACCTTACGTTTCTTTACAGGCCGTGAACAAGGTCCAGGCTGGACCGAAACATTGGCCAGATTATCAATCATGTATCAGTGTTAACTAATATAATTATGTGGATGGATGACAAATAAACCAATTTGATATACATGCATCAATAACTTGAGTGCCGTGGTACTTTTTCAACTATATGACAACCCTTTACCACTGAGCACCACCGACATAAGAAGGAGTGCCATTCAATTTTACAAAATATATGATCTGAAGAGGAGGCATGCGGAGAGGATCAGAGAAATCCGGGACCAACAATGTCAAGGCATAATGATAACAGAGTTTTGGTGAAAGATACAAAAGTAATGTGAATCATATGTACATTTTTGTTAGCATTTTACTTTAAAAACTTATTCAGTTTTTTTTATTTTAGATGTACTTCTACGTTCAGTGAGGTGTAGGCCTCCCCCTACTGAGGCGTGGCAGGTCTCTGATGAAGAGGAGGAGCAGGCTAGGCCCTCCGGTCAGCTACCTGCCCCTATCCCCGAGAAGGAGGCTGAGTCCATGGAGGGACCTGAGGGTGTACCCTCACACCCACCAGATTCCCACCCCCCCCCCATGAGTCTGTGGATAAGGACGACTAGGCGGAGCGAGTCACCACTCCACATAAAGAGGGTAAATATGTACTATGGCTGCATAAAATCATTCACTGTTTCCACACACAAAAGTACACTCACACTTCAGTTTAGTTTTCATCAAAGGCAACCCTAATAAGAATTTTTACGCTTTTAAAGTAATCTCTCATCTCATCATATCATATCTAATAGAATTTTCCAAATTTTATAAATGAAATTTAAATAAAATAAATGCGAACTATGTACAAGGTATAACAATCTAACAATTACAACATTAATTCAAAACAGCTAAAAACCAAAACAAGAACCATCGCATTATAACAAATTAATAGGTAAAACAGTAAATCGAAACAGCCTAAAACAATACGGACTATCAAGGTATAATTAATTAACAAGTGTAATATCAAATCAAAACAGCAACACAAATGTGACAACCAGCCACCAAATCTGTCGCACTAGACCCCGTAGCAATACAGTGCTTGTGAACTATATAGTATTGACTTCTATATCCGAATTGACTGTGAGCACTGTTGATGGTTAACATTAAGATTGTGTGGTGTTCCTGATCCTTAATACCATTGAATAATTTTGACATCTAAGCACTTACTATACAGGTAGTTGTCTGTTCCAAAATAATTGATCATGTACACTATAATAATAATGAAGTCTACTAATCTAAAAACCACCGTAAAACTATATTTACTTAAATAAATGGTGAAACATAGCAACATTCAGTATTAAATAACAAAACTAACAATAAAGAAAATTTTATAATAAAAAAAAAAATTAAGAAAGTTAATTATGTACAAAATTATACCGATATAGGTAAGGAACAAACCCGATGGATCCTAAATATAATATATATTTTTTCGAAATAGAATAAAGTTAACTTGCTTCTGCTTTTTAACCAGAAATATGGAAAGACATTACACTACATATATGAATTCTCTATTTTAGAGATGAGCGAACACCTGGATGTTTGGGTTCGAGAAGTTCGGCCGAACTTCCAGAAAATGTTCGGGTTCGGGATCCGAACTCGACCCGAACTTTATCCCGAACCCGAACCCCATTGAAGTCAATGGGGACCCGAACTTTTAGGCACTAAAAAGGCTGTAAAATAGTCCAGGAACGGACTAGAGGGCTGCCAAAGGCAGCAAAATCTAGGTAAATCCCCTGCAAACAAATGTGGATAGGCAAATGAATTAAAATAAAATAAAATAAAATAAATAAAATTTAACCAATATCAATTGGAGACAGGTCCCACTGCAAGGAATCATGCGTCATATCACTCAACACTGGAGAAGGCCACTTTCAGTTATTTCGGCCCCAGCACCCAGACAGAAGAGAGAGGTCCCACAGCAAGGAATCATGCGTCATATCAACCAACACCGGAGAAGGCCACTCTCAGTTATTTCGGCCAGCACCCAGACCGAGGAGAGAGGTCCCACAGCAAGGAATCATGCGTCATATCACCCACCACTGGAGAAGGCCACTTTCAGTTATTTCGGCCAGCACCCAGACCGAGGAGAGAGGTCCCACAGCAAGGAATCATGCATCTTATCACCCACCACTGGAGAAGGCCACTCTCAGTTATTTCGGCCAGCACCCAGACCGAGGAGAGAGGTCCCACAGCAAGGAATCATGCGTCTTATCACCCACCACTGGAGAAGGCCACTTTCAGTTATTTCGGCACAGCACCCAGACCGAGGATACAGGTCCCACAGCAAGGAATCATGCGTCATATCACCCACCACTGGAGAAGGCCACTTTCAGTTATTTCGGCACAGCACCCAGACCGATGATACAGGTTCCACAGCAAGGAATCATGCGTCATATCACCCACCAGTGGAGAAGGCCACTTTCAGTGATTTAGGCCCCAGCACCCAGTCAGAGGAGAGAGGTCCCACAGCAAGGAATCATGCGTCATATCAACCACCACTGGAGAAGGCCATTTTCAGTTATTTAGGCCCCAGCACCCAGTCAGAGGAGAGAGGTCCCACAGCAAGGAATCATGCGCCATATCAACCACCACTGGAGAAGGCCATTTTCAGTTATTTAGGCCCCAGCACCCAGTCAGAGGAGAGAGGTCTCAAAGCAAGGAATCATGCGTCATATCACCCACCACTGGAGAAGGCCACTCTCAGTTATTTCCGCACAACACCCAGACCGAGGAGAGAGGTCCCACAGCAAGGAGTCATGCGTCATATCAACCACCACCGGAGAAGGCCACTCCCAGTTATTTCAGCCCAGCACCCAGACACAGGAGAGAGGTCCCACAGCAAGGAATCATGCATCATATCAACCACCACCGGAGAAGGCCACTCTCAGTTATTTCAGCCCAGCACCCAGACAGAGGATATAGGTCTCACAGCAAGGAATCATGCGTCATATCACCCACCACCGGAGAAGGCCACTCTCAGTTATTTCGGCCCAGCACCCAGACAGAGGAGAGAGGTCCCACAGCAAGGAATCATGCGTCATATCAACCACCACTGGAGAAGGCCATTTTCAGTTATTTAGGCCCCAGCACCCAGTCAGAGGAGAGAGGTCTCAAAGCAAGGAATCATGCGTCATATCACCCACCACTGGAGAAGGCCACTCTCAGTTATTTCCGCACAACACCCAGACCGAGGAGAGAGGTCCCACAGCAAGGAATCATGTGTCATATCACCCACCACTGGAGAAGGCCACTTTCAGTTATTTCGGCACAGCACCCAGACCGAGGATACAGGTTCCACAGCAAGGAATCATGCGTCATATCACCCACCACTGGAGAAGGCCATTTTCAGTTATTTAGGCCCCAGGACCCAGTCAGAGGAGAGAGGTCCCACAGCAAGGAATCATGCATCATATCACCCACCACTGGAGAAGGCCATTTTCAGTTATTTAGGCCCCAGCACCCAGTCAGAGGAGAGAGGTCCCACAGCATGGAATCATGCGACATATCACCCACCACCGGAGAAGGCCACTCTCAGTTATTAACCCAGCACCCAGACAGAGGAGAGAGGTCCCACAGCAAGGAATCATGCGTCATATCACCCACCACTGGAGAAGGCCATTTTCAGTTATTTAGGCCCCAGCACCCAGTCAGAGGAGAGAGGTCCCACAGCAAGGAATCATGCGTCATATCACCCACCACTGGAGAAGGCCACTCTCAGTTATTTCCGCACAACACCCAGACCGAGGATACAGGTCCCACAGCAAGGAATCATGCGTCATATCACCCACCACTGGAAAAGGCCACTTTCAGTTATTTCGGCCCCAGAACCCAGACCGAGAATACAGGTCCCACAGCAAGGAATCATGCGTCATATCACCCACCACTGGAAAAGGCCACTTTCAGTTATTTCGGCACAGCACCCAGACCGAGGATACAGGTCCCACAGCAAGGAATCATGCGTCATATCACCCACCCCTTGAGAAGGCCACTTTCAGTTATTTCGGCACAGCACCCAGACCGAGGATACCGGTTCCACAGCAAGGAATCATGCGTCATATCACCCACCACTGGAGAAGGCCACTTTCAGTGATTTCGGCCCCAGAACCCAGTCAGAGGATACAGGTCCCACTGCAAGGAATCATGCGTCATATCAACCACCACCGGAGAAGGCCACTCTCAGTTATTTCGGCCCAGCACCCAGACAGAGGAAAGAGGTCCCACAGCAAGGAATCATGCGTCATATCACCCACCAATGGAAAAGGCCACTTTCAGTTATTTCGGTACAGCACCCAGACCGAGGATACAGGTCCCACAGCAAGGAATCATGCGTCATATCACCCACCACTGGAGAAGGCCACTCTCAGATATTTCGGCACAGCACCCAGACCGAGGATACAGGTCCCACAGCAAGGAATCATGCGTCATATCACCCACCACTGGAAAAGGCCACTTTCAGTTATTTTGGCCACAGCACCCAGTCAAGGGAGAGAGGTCCCACAGCAAGGAATCATGCGTCATATCACCCACCCCTTGAGAAGGCCACTTTCAGTAATTTCGGCACAGCACCCAGACCGAGGATACCGGTTCCACAGCAGAGAATCATGCGTCATATCACCCACCACTGGAGAAGGCCACTTTCAGTGATTTAGGCCCCAGCACCCAGTCAGAGGATAGAGGTCCCACAGCATGGAATCATGCGACATATCACCCACCACCGGAGAAGGCCACTCTCAGTTATTAACCCAGCACCCAGACAGAGGAGAGAGGTCCCACAGCAAGGAATCATGCGTCATATCACCCACCACTGGAGAAGGCCATTTTCAGTTATTTAGGCCCCAGCACCCAGTCAGAGGAGAGAGGTCCCACAGCAAGGAATCATGCGTCATATCACCCACCACTGGAGAAGGCCACTCTCAAATATTTCGGCACAGCACCCAGACCGAGAATACAGGTCCCACAGCAAGGAATCATGCGTCATATCACCCACCACTGGAAAAGGCCACTTTCAGTTATTTCGGCACAGCACCCAGACCGAGGATACCGGTTCCACAGCAAGGAATCATGCGTCATATCACCCACCACTGGAGAAGGCCATTTTCAGTTATTTAGGCCCCAGCACCCAGTCAGAGGAGAGAGGTCCCACAGCAAGGAATCATGCGTCATATCACCCACCACTGGAGAAGGCCACTCTCAAATATTTCGGCACAGCACCCAGACCGAGAATACAGGTCCCACAGCAAGGAATCATGCGTCATATCACCCACCACTGGAAAAGGCCACTTTCAGTTATTTCGGCACAGCACCCAGACCGAGGATACAGGTCCCACAGCAAGGAATCATGCGTCATATCACCCACCCCTTGAGAAGGCCACTTTCAGTTATTTCGGCACAGCACCCAGACCGAGGATACCGGTTCCACAGCAAGGAATCATGCGTCATATCACCCACCACTGGAGAAGGCCACTTTCAGTGATTTCGGCCCCAGAACCCAGTCAGAGGATACAGGTCCCACTGCAAGGAATCATGCGTCATATCAACCACCACCGGAGAAGGCCACTCTCAGTTATTTCGGCCCAGCACCCAGACAGAGGAAAGAGGTCCCACAGCAAGGAATCATGCGTCATATCACCCACCAATGGAAAAGGCCACTTTCAGTTATTTCGGCACAGCACCCAGACCGAGGATACAGGTCCCACAGCAAGGAATCATGCGTCATATCACCCACCACTGGAGAAGGCCACTCTCAGATATTTCGGCACAGCACCCAGACCGAGGATACAGGTCCCACAGCAAGGAATCATGCGTCATATCACCCACCACTGGAAAAGGCCACTTTCAGTTATTTTGGCCACAGCACCCAGTCAAGGAGAGAGGTCCCACAGCAAGGAATCATGCGTCATATCACCCACCCCTTGAGAAGGCCACTTTCAGTAATTTCGGCACAGCACCCAGACCGAGGATACCGGTTCCACAGCAGAGAATCATGCGTCATATCACCCACCACTGGAGAAGGCCACTTTCAGTGATTTAGGCCCCAGCACCCAGTCAGAGGATAGAGGTCCCACAGCATGGAATCATGCGTCATATCACCCACCACCGGAGAAGGCCACTCTCAGTTATTTAGCCCAGCACCCAGACAGAGGAGAGAGGTCCCACAGCAAGGAATCATGCGTCATATCACCCACCACTGGAGAAGGCCACTTTCAGTTATTTCGGCCCCAGCACCCAGACAGAGGAGAGAGGTCCCACAGCAAGGAATCATGCGTCATATCACCCACCACTGGAGAAGGCCACTCTCAGATATTTCGGCACAGCACCCAGACCGAGGATACAGGTCCCACAGCAAGGAATCATGCGTCATATCACCCACCACTGGAAAAGGCCACTTTCAGTTATTTTGGCCACAGCACCCAGTCAAGGAGAGAGGTCCCACAGCAAGGAATCATGCGTCATATCACCCACCCCTTGAGAAGGCCACTTTCAGTAATTTCGGCACAGCACCCAGACCGAGGATACCGGTTCCACAGCAGAGAATCATGCGTCATATCACCCACCACTGGAGAAGGCCACTTTCAGTGATTTAGGCCCCAGCACCCAGTCAGAGGATAGAGGTCCCACAGCATGGAATCATGCGACATATCACCCACCACCAGAGAAGGCCACTCTCAGTTATTAGCCCAGCACCCAGACAGAGGAGAGAGGTCCCACAGCAAGGAATCATGCGTCATATCACCCACCACTGGAGAAGGCCATTTTCAGTTATTTATGCCCCAGCACCCAGTCAGAGGAGAGAGGTCCCACAGCAAGGAATCATGCGTCATATCACCCACCACTGGAGAAGGCCACTCTCAAATATTTCGGCACAGCACCCAGACCGAGAATACAGGTCCCACAGCAAGGAATCATGCGTCATATCACCCACCACTGGAAAAGGCCACTTTCAGTTATTTCGGCACAGCACCCAGACCGAGGATACAGGTCCCACAGCAAGGAATCATGCGTCATATCACCCACCCCTTGAGAAGGCCACTTTCAGTTATTTCGGCACAGCACCCAGACCGAGGATACCGGTTCCACAGCAAGGAATCATGCGTCATATCACCCACCACTGGAGAAGGCCACTTTCAGTGATTTCGGCCCCAGCACCCAGTCAGAGGATACAGGTCCCACAGCAAGGAATCATGCGTCATATCAACCACCACCGGAGAAGGCCACTCTCAGTTATTTCGCCCAGCACCCAGACAGAGGAAAGAGGTCCCACAGCAAGGAATCATGCGTCATATCACCCACCACTGGAAAAGGCCACTTTCAGTTATTTCGGCACAGCACCCAGACCGAGGATACAGGTCCCACAGCAAGGAATCATGCGTCATATCACCCACCACTGGAGAAGGCCACTCTCAGTTATTTCGGCACAGCACCCAGACCGAGGATACAGGTCCCACAGCAAGGAATCATGCGTCATATCACCCACCACTGGAGAAGGCCACTTTCAGTTATTTCGGCCACAGCACCCAGACAGAGGAGAGAGGTCCTACAGCAAGGAATCATGCGTCATATCACCCACCACTGGAGAAGGCCACTTTCAGTTATTTCGGCACAGCACCCAGACCGAGGATACAGGTCCCACAGCAAGGAATCATGCGTCATATCACCCACCACTGGAAAAGGCCACTTTCAGTTATTTTGGCCACAGCACCCAGTCAAGGGAGAGAGGTCCCACAGCAAGGAATCATGCGTCATATCACCCACCCCTTGAGAAGGCCACTTTCAGTAATTTCGGCACAGCACCCAGACCGAGGATACCGGTTCCACAGCAGAGAATCATGCGTCATATCACCCACCACTGGAGAAGGCCACTTTCAGTGATTTAGGCCCCAGCACCCAGTCAGAGGATAGAGGTCCCACAGCAAGGAATCATGCGTCATATCACCCACCACTGGAGAAGGCCATTTTCAGTTATTTAGGCCCCAGCACCCAGTCAGAGGAGAGAGGTCCCACAGCAAGGAATCATGCGTCATATCACCCACCACTGGAGAAGGCCATTTTCAGTTATTTAGGCCACAGCACCCAGTCAGAGGAGAGAGGTCCCACAGCAAGGAATCATGCGTCATATCAACCACCACCGAAGAAGGCCACTCTCAGTTATTTCAGCCCAGCACCCAGTCAGAGGAGAGAGGTCCCACAGCAAGGAATCATGCTTCATATCAACCACCACCGGAGAAGGCCACTCTCAGTTATTTCAGCCCAGCACCCAGACCGAGGATACAGGTCCCACAGCAAGGAATCATGCGTCATATCACCCACCACTGGAGAAGGCCACTTTCAGTTATTTCGGCCCCAGCACCCAGATAGAGGAGAGAGGTCCCACAGCAAGGAATCATGCATCATATCACCCACCACTGGAGAAGTCCATTTTCAGTTATTTATTCCACAGCACCCAGTCAGAGGAGAGAGGTCCCACAGCAAGGAATCATGCGTCATATCAACCACCACCGAAGAAGGCCACTCTCAGTTATTTCAGCCCAGCAACCAGACAGAGGAGAGAGGTCCCACAGCAAGGAATCATGCTTCATATCAACCACCACCGGAGAAGGCCACTCTCAGTTATTTCAGCCCAGCACCCAGACCGAGGATACAGGTCCCACAGCAAGGAATCATGCGTCATATCACCCACCACTGGAGAAGGCCACTTTCAGTAATTTCGGCACAGCACCCAGACCGAGGATACAGGTTCCACAGCAAGGAATCATGCGTCATATCACCCACCACTGGAGAAGGCCACTTTCAGTTATTTCGGCCCCAGCACCCAGATAGAGGAGAGAGGTCCCACAGAGGCTTCCACCTGTTCCCCTGTGACATTTGGGTATACTCTCAGGAGTGTCTCTACCAGCGTGCGCTTGTACTCGCGCATCTTCCTATCACGCTCCAGTGCAGGAAGTAAGGTGGGCACATTGTCTTTGTACCGGGGATCCAGCAGGGTGGCAACCCAGTAGTCCGCACACGTTAAAATGTGGGCAACTCTGCTGCCGCTGCGCAGGCACTGCAGCATGTAGTCGCTCATGTGTGCCAGGCTCCCCAGAGGTAAGGACAAGCTGTCCTCTGTGGGAGGCGTATTGTCATCATCCTCTGTATCCCCCAGCCACGCACCAGTGATGGGCCTGAGCTGTGACGGGTGCCACCCCGCTGTGAACCTGCTTCATCCTCATCCTCCTACACCTCCTCCTCATCCTCCTCGTCCTCCAGTAGTGGGCCCTGGCTTGCCACATTTGTACCTGGCCTCTGCTGTTGCAAAAACCTCCCTCTGAGCCACTTCTAACAGAATGGCCTGAAAGTGCTAAAATTACCCCTCATCCTCCTCCTCCTCCTCCTGGGCCACCTCCTCTTCCATTATCGCACTAAGCGTTTTCTCAAGGAGACATAGAAGTGGTATTGTAACGCTGATAACGGTGTCATCGCCACTGGCCATGTTGGTGGAGTACTCGAAACAGCGCAACAGGGTACTCAGGTCTCGCATGGAGGCCCAATCATTGGTGGTGAAGTGGTGCTGTCCCGCAGAGCAACTAACGCGTGCATGCTGCAGCTGAAACTCCACTATGGCCTGCTGCTGCTTGCACAGTCTCTCCAGCATGTGCAAGGTGGAGTTCCACCTGTTGGGCACGTCGCATATAAGGCGGTGAGCGGGAAGGCCGAAGTTCCGCTGTAGCGCAGACAGGTGAGCAGCGGCAGGATGTGAACGCTGGAAGCGCGCACAGACGGCTCTCACTTTATGCAGCAGCTCTGACATGTCGGGGTAGTTGTGAATGAACTTCTGCACCACCAAATTCAGCACATGCGCCAGACAAGGGATGTGCGTGAAACCGGCTAGTCCCAGAGCTGCGACGAGATTTCGCCCATTATCGCACACCACCAGGCCGGGCTTGAGGCCCACCGGCAGAAACCACTGGTCGGTCTGTTGTTCAATACCCCGCCACAACTCCTGCGCGGTGTGGGGCCTGTCCCCAAACATATGAGTTTCAGAATGGCCTGCTGACGTTTACCCGGGCTGTGCTGAAGTTGGTGGTGAAGGTGTGTGGCTGACTGGATGAGCTGGTGGAAGCAGAGGAGGAGGAAGATGAGTAGGAGGAGGAGGCTACAGGAGGCAAAGAATGATGCCCTGCGATCCTTGGCGGCGGAAGGACGTGCGCCAAGGAACTCTCCGCCTGCGGCCCAGCCGCCACTACATTTACCCAGTGTGCAGTTAGGGAGATATAGCGTCCCTGGCCGTGCTTACTGGTCCACGTATCTGTGGTTAGGTGGACCTTGCCACAGATGGCGTTGCGCAGTGCACACTTGATTTTATCGGATACTTGGTTGTGCAGGGAAGGCACGGCTGTCTTGTAGAAGTAGTGGCGGCTGGGAACAACATACTGTGGGACAGCCATGGACATCAGCTGTTTGAAGCTGTCTGTGTCTGCCAGCCTGAATGACAGCATTTCAAAGGCCAGTAGTTTAGAAATGCTGGCATTCAGGCCCAGGGCTCGAGTGTGGCTAGGTGGGAATTTACGCTTTCTCTCCAAGGTTTGTGAGATGGAGAGCTGAACGCTGCCGTGTGACATGGTGGAGATGCTTGGTGACGCAGGTGGTGTTGTCGGTGGCACATCCTCTGTTTGGTGGGCGGCAGGTGCCAACATTCCTCCCGAGGTGGAGGAAGAGGCCGAGGCAGCAGCATAAGAGGGAGCAGGGGGAGCCAGAGTGAGTTCCTTGCTTTTAAGGTGTTTACTCCACTGCAGTTCATGCTTTGCATTTATATGCCTGGTCATGCAGGTTGTGCTAAGGTTCAGAACGTAAATGCCTCGCATGCCTCGCTTCAGGCTCTGATGGCACAGCGTGAAAACCACTCGGGTCTTGTTGTCAGCACATTGTTTAAAGAAGTGCCATGCCAGTGAACTCCTTGAAGCTGCCTTTGGGGTGCTCGGTCCCTGGAGGCGGTGGCCAGTAGCAGACGAACTCTCTTGGCGGCGGCTGGTCTCCTTTTGCCCCCTGCTCCCTCTTTTGCTATGCTGTTGGCTCGGTCTCACCACTGCCTCTTTCTCTGAACTATGAAAGTCAGTGGCACGACCTTCATTCCATGTGGGGTCTAGGACCTCATCGTCCCCTGCATCGTCTTCCACACAGTCTTCCTCCCTGACCTCCTGTTCGGTCTGCACACTGCAGAAAGACGCAGCAGTTGGCACCTGTGTTTCGTCATCATCAGAGACGTGTGGACTCCGATGAGGTGGTATTCCCATGTCCTCATCATCAGGAAACATCAGTGGTTGTGCATCAGTGCATTCTATGTCTTCCACCACTGGGGAAGGGCTAGGTGGATTCCCTTGGGAAACCCTGCCAGCAGAGTCTTCAAACAGCATAAGAGACTGCTGCATAACTTGAGGCTCAGACAGTTTCCCTGATATGCTTGGGGGTGATGTGAAAGACTGATGGGTTTGGTTTTCAGGTGCCACCTGTGCGCTTTCAGAAGAAGACTGGGTGGGAGATAATATTGTGAACATGCTGGATCCACTGTTGGAATTGACTAGCGCCTTTACCTGCTCAGGCCTTACCATCCTTAGAACGGCATTGGGCCCCACCAAATATCGCTGTAAATTCTGGCGGGTACTGGAACTGGAGGCAGTTGGTTCACTAAGACGTTTGGCTGTGGCAGAATGGCCACGTCCTCTCCCAGCACAAGAGGGTACACTAACAACACCACGACCGCGTCCGCGTCCCTTACTAGATGTTTTCCTCATTGTTACCGTTCACCAAGCACCACAATAAGAAAAAAAAAATTTGGCCCAATGTATTGATTTCAAATTCAGGCCTTTTTTTACAGGCATCTAACACTATCTGCCTATTTATTTATCTACCGTATTACACTAATCCAGGCACAGCAGTAAACACTGATTTCGGGGAATATCTCTTTTAGGGCTAGTATTTAGGCCCTGGATGAAAGGTATCCTTTTATGGACAGATTTACAATTGGCCTGCAACAGCTCGAACACTAGATTCAGGGTATTGCTATTTTGGCAATTGAATTTACCCCAGAACAAAATATATGTTTTGGCGGACACTATGAAACCTGGCCTGCAACAGCTGGGACACCAGATTCAGGGTATTGCTATTTTGGTAATTGAATTTCACCCCAGGACAAAATATATGTTTTGGCGGACACTATTATACTTTGCCAGCCACAGCTGAAACCACTGATTTATGGTATTGCTATTTTGGCAATTGAATTTCACCCCAGAACAAAATATATGTTTTGGCGGACACTATTATACTTTGCCAGCCACAGCTGAAACCACTGATTTATGGTATTGCTATTTTGGCAATTGAATTTAACCCCAGAACAAAATATATGTTTTGGCGAACACTATGAATCTTGGCCTGCAGCACTGCAACAGCTGGGACACCAGATTCAGGGTATTGCTATTTTGGCAATTGAATTTCACCCCAGAACAAAATATATGTTTTGGCAGACACTATGAATCTTGGCCTGCAACAGCTGGGACACCAGATTCAGGGTATTGCTATTTGGGCAATTGAATTTCACCCCAGAACAAAATATATGTTTTGGCGGACACTATTATACTTTGCCAGCCACTGTTGGGACTCCAGATTCAGAGTATTGCTATTTTGGCAATTGAATTTCACCCCAGAACAAAATATATGTTTTGGCGGACACTATTATACTTTGCCAGCCACAGCTGAACCCACTGATTTATGGTATTGCTATTTTTGCAATTGAATTTCACCCCAGAACAAAATATATGTTTTGGCGGACACTATGAATCTTGGCCTGCAACAGCTGGGACACCAGATTCAGTGTATTGCTATTTTGGCAATTGAATTTCACCCCAGAACAAAATATATGTTTTTGCGGACACTATGAATCTTGGCCTGCAACAGCTGGGACACCAGATTCAGGGTATTGCTATTTTGGCAATTGAATTTCACCCAGAACAAAATATATGTTTTGGCCGACACTATTATACTTTGCCAGCCACAGCTGAAACCACTGATTTATGGTATTGCTATTTTGGCAATTGAATTTCACCACAGAAAATAATCTATCCTTTGCCAGACAGTATTATTCTTGGCTAGCCAAAGCTGGAACACCATATTTAGGGGACAGCAGGCACCATATTTAGTGGACAGCAGGCACCAGCGTCCTCTGCTCACCGCGCCTGCGCTGAATACAGAGCTGCCGTGCAGGCGCTGGATTTCAGAAGGAGACAGTGTCGGAGGATCGCTGCCCGGCACTGTCAGTCAAAGTAAGATGGGGCGTGCCAGCAGGTTGCCGCACAGAGCTTCTAGGAGCAGGGCAACGCCCCCCCTGCTCCTAGAGGCTAATTTACATATTATAAAATTACGTTTTTTTCCCCGAATATAGCTCGGATTTTTGTAAAAAAGACATTATCAAGCTGCTCTGACATTAGCACATAGCTAAAGTCAGACAGTTTATAATGTCAAAAAGTGATGACAGAAGCCCTTTAATAAAATATAGAAATTGCTATCCTGAGTTTCTAGGGGTGACAATTAGCACAGCCAAGCCCCTGATGTAGGATATAGCAAAATAAAAACTAGTATTGATGGATTGATGGACTTGGTGGCAGCTTGTTCTGGTGCACCACAAGTCACAAAATGGCCGCCGATCACCCCAGAAAATAAGTGACAGAAAAACGATCTGTGCAGCCTAAAAACCAGTGAGCAAGTAACTAGCAGAAGTTCAATCATTCACAGCTGTAGATCGATCCGTTCATTAGGTGCTGTTGCTGACTTTTCCCTGCCTAATCTCGCCCTCACAGAAGCTGCATCCTCTCCCTACACTAATCAGAGCAGTGTGACGTGCGGGCGCTACGTGACTCCAGCTTAAATAGAGGCTGGGTCACATGCTGCACTGGCCAATCACAGCCATGCCATTAGTAGGCATGGCTGTGATGGGCTCTTAGAGCAAGAAGTAAACGCTAGCTGATTGGCTGCTGTGCAGCCCTTCAGAAAGCGGGAAGAAAATCGCCAAACAACGGACCCGAACCCGAACTTTTTGAAAGTGTCGGGTTCGGTACGTGTCCCGAACACCCCAAAATTCGGTACGAACCCGAACTATGCTCGAACTGTTCGCTCAACACTATTTACAACAGATAACGGTACCTCTGGGCAGCATATATATTTTTATTTTTACACTAATACACGCCATAAAAGGCTTTAGAACAGATAACTGCACCGCTGAGTGGAAAATATATTTTTCTTTTTCCACTAAATAGCGTCAGCCATCTTAGATTCTGCCATTTTTCCAGTACACTTAATTCAGGGAGAGACGCAAGCAGGAGCTAGGGACAGTGTTAGAAAAAACTTCATTGTGCTAAAAATGATTTACAAGTGCAGGGAAAGATTATTCAAGGTGTAGGGAAAGAATAGGGAGGAATCATTTCAAAGCATTTATGTTGAACAGGGTGCAGTAGGGGAGGTTACAGCCTGGGTAATAGGAACAATCCGATTACACCTTGCTGCACTGACTGGGGATTAGTGTTGATCTCGATGCTCGGCACATGGTGTACTCGGCGTTACACGGTGTCTGCTTCTGACAGTGACATTACCAGGGGTAATCTCCAGTGTACAGTTTGCGTTTAAAAATGTGTCTGT
The DNA here is from genome assembly GCA_033119425.1 of Bufotes viridis. NCBI lineage: Eukaryota > Metazoa > Chordata > Amphibia > Anura > Bufonidae > Bufotes > Bufotes viridis. The sequence continues at coordinate 72,085,119 of CM065596.1, forward strand.
GACATACACAGTGTACTTTTTCAATAGACGGTGTCCGCTTCTGAGAGTGACATTACCAGGGTCACATCTAAAGTGTAACGTGTGCGTTTAAAAAGTTTATCTGTGACATATAGTGTACTTTTTCCGTAGACGCTGCAAACAGTAACATTATCTATGGTACCTCTCCAATATATCGTTTCCTCATCCCAAACATCTGTGACACTCCCTGTAATTTTTTATTAGCCGCTGGTGAAAGCATTGACATTATCTGCAGGATATCTTCAGTGTAACATGTGCATTTAAAAAAATGTATCAGGGACATACAGTGTACTTTTTCCGTAGAAGCTGTGAACAGTGACATTAACTGTGGTACCTGTCCAGTATAACGTTTCCTCATCTCAAATACCTGTGACATGCCCTGTAATTTTTTATAAGCCACTGGTGACAGCATTGACATTATCTGCGGGATATCTTCTGTGTCATGTTTCCACTTCCAAAATACCTTTTTAATTTTTCTTGCGCATACTGTAAGGGATCAGTTAGCGGGGTGTCTTCTCCTGGGTACACAGGCACCGTTCAGCAGGCACACCATAGACATTGCAGTCCAAACAGCAGGGAAGTCGTTTAACTGGCCTCAGTCAGTTTTATTGATAGGTGAGGTACAGACCACAAAAATAAATATATAACAAACAAAATTCTAAGCCTGTCCGGCTCTAACTATACAGCAGGAAACCTAACTGCACAAGTGCCGACCTAATACCGGGCACCAAACAAAATAACAAGGTCCATACCTCTAGGAGTGCTCTCTCAGGCTCTAAGCATGTAACCTGTTCCCAGGTGGAGCAAACTGTGTCTGTATTCTCAGCCTTATATCAGACTAGCACTCCTGAGGAGTGATTACCTGACAGCCCAAAACCCGGACTGTCCGGATGGAGTGGGGCCCACCCTTCTCTCCCCACTCCAGCAACACAGGCCCTAAAACCAGATTTTTATACTAACCCGAATTGCAGAGACGTCTGCATAGACCGATGAACATTTCCCTGGTTGCTTTTTAAATGACAGAAGTGAGGAATCTTGGACACACATAGACCCCGTCCACCACTTCTCCAGACACTCTGTCACATATCCTCCCCCTGTTTCAGACCTGGGGCTGGAACACAACTGGACATCAGACAATGTACACGCGACAAGGCATCTGAATTTCCCATTTGGGTCCCTGGCCTGTGTTTTACGGTAAATTGGTACTCTTGTAGGGCTAAGAACCATCTTATTACCCTCCTATTTTTTTCGTTATTCTCACACATCCATTTTAAGGGAGCATGATCTGTGACCAATTCAAAGTGACGGCCCAGCAAATAGTAGCGGAGCGCTTCAGGGCCCATTTAATAGCGAGACACTCTTTTTCCACAATTGCATATTTTCTCTCATGGTCATTAAGTTTCCTGCTCAGATACAGTACGGGGTGTTCTTCTCCATCCCGTACCTGTGACAGCACCGCCCCCAGGCCGACCTCAGACGCATCCGTCTGTAGGACAAATCCTTTCCTAAAGTCTGGAGTTATCAGTACTGGGTGAGCGCACAGGAGGGTTTTTAGAGTCTGAAATGATTTCTCAGCTTCTTGTGACCACTTGACCATGACTGAGTCTTTCCCTTTTGTCAAGTCTGTTAATGGGGCTGTAAGACAAGCAAAATTAGGTATAAATCGTCGGTAATAGCCTGTAATCCCTAAGAAGGCACGGACTTGCTTCTTGGTTACTGGTTGAGGCCATTTTTGTATGGCTTCAATTTTGTTTAACTGGGGCTTTACTAGACCTCGGCCTATGATGTAACCTAGATACTTAGCCTCTTCAAGACCAATGGCACATTTTTTTGGGTTGGCTGTGAAGCCTGCCTCACACAGTGAATTAATAACCGCCTGCACCCTAGGTAGATGGGATTCCCAATCTTGACTTTGGATGATGATGTCATCCAGATATGCTGCTGCGTATAGTCTGTGGGGTCGTAATATCTTATCCATTGCCCTCTGGAAGGTTGCAGGCGCTCCATGCAAACCAAATGGCAAGACTACATAATGAAACAACCCATCAGGAGTGGCAAATTCAGTTTTCTCTTTGGCTTCATTTGTTAGCGAAATTTGCCAGTAACCTTTGGTTAAGTCCAGAGTGGTTATATACCTGGTATATACCTGGCGTTTCCGAGCCTGTCAATGAGCTCATCAACACGAGGCATTGGGTAAGCATCAAACTTAGATAGGGTGTTCAATTTTCTAAAGTCATTGCAAAACCTCCAGCTGCCATCTGGTTTGGGGATCAGCACTATAGGACTGGACCACTGGCTATGGGACTCTTCAATTACCCCAAGTTCCAACATTTTCCTCACCTCTGCAGAGATAATCCCTCTCCTGGCCTCTGGTATTCTGTAGGGTCTCAGCTTAATCCTTTGTCCTGGTTCTGTAATGATGTCATGTTTTATGACCGAGGTGCGCCCTGGGATCTCAGAGAAAAATCCCTATTCTTAAAGAGGAACCCTTGTACTTCTACCTTTTGTGTTTTGGCCAGGGAGTCTGGTACTGTTACTTCCGGCAACAGGGGCTTCCCAGAGCACCGCTGCTCTGGTGGGTAGGAGGAGTTGGCAGCAAGTGATAGACGATCTTTCCATGGTTTTATAAGATTGATGTGGTACACTTGCTCAGGCTTCCTCTTACCTGGTTGACGGATTTTATAGTTTACCTCATTTACTTGCTCTATTATCTCAAAGGGGCCTTGCCACTTAGCCTGGAATTTACTCTCTACCGTAGGGATCAGCACTAGAACCCGGTCACCTGGCGCAAAGGTACGTACTTGGGCACTGCGGTTATACACCCTTTGTTGTGCCCCCTGAGCCCGGGCCATATGTTCACGTACAATTGGCATCACCGCAGCTATACGATTTTGCATTTGTGCCACATGTTCTATGACACTTCTATAGGGGGTAGCTTCTTCTTCCTAGGTTTCTTTTGCTATATCTAACAGACCCCTAGGGTGGCGTCCATATAGCAATTCAAAGGGGGAGTAACCCGTGGATGACTGAGGGACTTCACGGATGGCAAACATGAGATAGGGGAGAAGGAAATCCCAGTTTTTCCCATCTTTGTCCACCACTTTCTTAAGCATGGCTTTTAGAGTTTTGTTAAATCTCTCTACCAGTCCATCAGTCTGGGGATGGTAGACAGAGGTATGCAGCTGTTTAACTTTGAACAGTTTACATAACTCCTTCATGATACGGGACATAAAGGGGGTAACCTGATCTGTTAGGATCTCTTTTGGTATACCCACGCGACTGAACACCTGCACCAACTCTTTAGCTATGGCCTTGGATGTTGTACTACGTAAGGGGATAGCTTCCGGGTAACGAGTAGCGTAGTCCATGATTACGAGAATATGTTGGTGGCCTCGAGCAGATTTTACAATGGGCCTCACCAGATCCATTGCTATCCTCTCAAATGGTATCTCCATGATTGGTAGAGGTACCAAGGGACTATGATAGTGTGGCTTGGGAGACGAAATTTGACACTCTGGGCAAGAGGCACAGTAATCTTTAACATCTTTATGGACCCCAGGCCAAAAGAACCTTTGAAGGATTCTGTCTGTAGTCTTTTCAGCTCCCAAATGCCCCCCATAAGGTGACCATGAGCAATATCTAGTACAGTTTGTCGGTACATTTTAGGAACCAACAGTAGTTCCACCAGATCCTCTCCCCTTTTTCTACCTGGTACAATAATTCGCGTTTTACAGCTATATGTGGAAAACAAAGTCTGCTGTCTGGCTCTACCAGTTTACCATCGATAGATTTCACATTTTCTCGGGCACTAGTAAGGGTGGGATCTTTTAATTGCTCAGCACCAAATTACTCTTTCCTTACTGCAAGGTCTGGCAAATTGTCGCTAAGGGAGTCTTCTCTCTCTGGACTGTTCTGACCCTCTTCTAACCCGACATTATGGTCCGAGACCTCAGGCTCCCCCATCATGACAGACAGAGGAAATGATTCATCCTCAACAGTAGACCCTCTTATATACCCACACACTTCGGTACTCGGGGTTGGGTCACCCCTTTCCTGACAGACCTTTAAAAGTTTATGTTCCCATAGCTGCCAGAAATGTGGAAATCGCGCCCCATGATGACATCATGCATTAACCTGGGCACTACACCGACCATAAATTTTTCTGCCCCAAACTGGGTATTTACATCTACCACCACCGTGTAATAATCACGGGTGTCTCCATGTATGCAGGTCACTGCCAAGGTTTTCGGTTGCCATTTCCTGGGGTTTACCAAATCCGTTTTTACTAGAGTGACCAGACTGCCTGAGTCTAACAAGGCACTCACTTCTTTACCTTCCACAGTGATAACACACATTTGTTTCTCACCCCCAGTATTTGGTAAAGCCACACACGCAAGCTGAGCATACAGTGATAAGCGGCGGTTTATATAGGAGGCGTCACATTGCATTGGTTCACCATACATTGGACAATTGGCAACAACATGACCTGGCATTTGACATCTGAAACATTTTATTAAGTCCTTATTAAGCCTTTTATAGGCCACAGACTTCCCTGGCACAGCTTGCCAGCTTTTGGAGCCCGTGTCTCTAGTCTCTCCACTTGCACCCACAGACATATCACTTCTGCCAGCCCCCTTTTCCCTTAGAACAGTCTTACCAGGTAGCCCTGGAGATCTTCGCTGCAGGGCTGGGGGGCGCTGTGGCAGACTCAGCAACTCCTGTGCGGCTGTGTACCTCTCCACCATATCCACCATCTGGTCAACATTTTTGGGGTCCCCATGGCTCACCCACTTGCGCAGTGTAACGGGGAGGGCCCTTAAGTACTGGTCTATCACAACCCGCTCCACCATCTGGAGGCCGGTCAGGATCTCCGGTTGCAACCACTTCTTGGTCAGGTGTATGAGGTCATGCATTTGGGAACGTGGAGGTTTATCCATGCTGTAGTCCCAGTTGTGCACCCGTTGTGCACGGACTGAAAGCGTAACCCCAAGGCGTGTAAGGATCTCCTTCTTTAGAGTAACATAGTCCATAATGAAAATAAAAAATCTACCTCCGTGGCCTAAAGGTCCATATGAGACAGATGGCCACTTGCTACCCAATGGAAAATTAGAGATGAAAACAGTCGGCACTCCTCTCTTCTGTTGTAGTGGTGCTCGCGTCCAGGGCTGGTTACCCAGAGAAATCAGGAAAAAACGACCGGCACTTCACTTGTATGCAAAGGTGAACTTTATTCACGCATCAGCGAGACAAAGCGCTGAGCGACACGTGTTTCGGCTCAAGCACGAGCCTTTCTCAAGCGTATGATACAAAGTAACAAAACTTATTTAAATAGCGCGCCATCATCGAGCGTAGATCGTGTTGACGTCACATTCCCATAGCAACCAAATGTATACAAAATATCGGGATACAACCAAAATAATCTAAAGATATGTACGGAATCAAATATAATCTGATGTAATTTGATCATTGTATTTATACAAACATGTCTAGATATATAATAGCGATCTATTTTTCTCAATATAAATAGAATCTTCTATATAGTGTGCTGCCTTCAATATTAAATGTATTTAACATCACATCACCATAGTAGTATATATATGCAAAAATATCCAGATGTTGCAAAAGTGTAAATATTGTCATTATGTAGGCATATACAATATAGATACATAGCGTCATCATAATCCTCATATGTAAATCCTGGATTTCGTACTTCAATAGAGAAAAAAATATAATAAATAAAGACTGAAAAACAGGGGAAAAAAAGGAAAACAAGAGAAAAGAAAAAGAGGTAAATGGAGAATATAAAATGAACTATAATCAAAGTAATATATAATATAAACATAATTAAATAATTACCCAAAATGTAGTATCAAGTGGATATGACTTGATATACGGGTATTTCTTCCTATTATTTTTCTGTGACTATGCAGACATAAAATTGAAGAGGTATTAATAACATAAATTAGAATAATAACCCAAAATTGCACAAGTTCTATACACACCTATAGACTAACCTATAGGAATGCACTCACTTCGTACTCGCGATTAAGTCCCTTGGGCTCTAAAGTTTGTAAAGTATGGATCCAGAAACTCTCACGTTTCTTGAGCATTTGCAATCTATTGCCACCTCTCCGGGGTGGCAGCACCTGCTCAATAATCTGGAACCTCAATTGTGAGACATTGTGGGAACATCTGTCAAAATGAAAAGGAACAGGCAAAAGTAAATTCTTTCTGCGTATCGTGGATTTATGATTGCAAAATCTGTCTTTCATTCTGGTAGATGTCTCCCCAATGTACAAAAGGCCACAAGGGCATTTTAACAAATAAACGACATAATTGCTGTCACAAGTAAAAAAAAACTTTCACAGGGAACTTCTTCCCTGTGTGTGGGTGAGTAAAAAATTCACCTCTAATAACAGCGGAGCAATGGACACACTGCAGGCAGGGAAAAGTGCCCTTCTTAGGTGTAGATAAGAAGAGTTGTCGTGGTAAGTTTTGAGAGCCACCAATGTCAGCTTGGACAATGGTGTCTCTAATATTTTTTGTTCTCTTATAGCAAATCATCAGTTTATCGCGGAACTCAATCACATCTGGGTAAGCCGTGCTGATCACTCCCCAATGTTTGTTCACCACATGGCGGAATTTATTCATCCATGGATGATATTTTATAATGAAAGGTAAACGTTTGTTCTCCTTACCAGATTTCACAGACTCAATTTCACCTCTATGGTCTCTGATTTTCTTAATACCAGAATCCAATAAGGGTCTGGGATAACCTCTAGAGATGAATTTGTCTGCCATTTCAGTGAGTCTTGTGTCTCTAGTAGACTCATCAGACACAATCCTCTCCACTCGTCTGAACTGAGAGAAGGGCAAGGACTCCTTGACTGAAGGTGGATGGTTGCTCGAATAATGTAGTAAACTGTTCTTATCTGTGATCTTGATGTGTAAATCAGTCTGTACACATCCACCGGGATTTTTAATTACCCACGTATCCAGGAAATTAATCCTGTGTAGGTCACTATGAGCAGTAAAACGCAACTCTGGCCATATAGTGTTGAGGTATTGTATGAACTGAACCAGGGACTCGTCGCCGCCCCGCCATACGCAAAATACATCGTCAATAAAACGACGCCAAAAACACAATGTGAAGTATATAGTACATTTTTGTATACATGATTTTCTTCAAACCATGCCATGTAACTATTCGCGTATGGCGGTGCGGCGTGCGAGCCCATCGCGGTCCCACTCTTCTGCTGGAAAAGGTATCCTGGAACAGAAAATAATTTTCCTTTAATATCACTTCCAAAAGTTGTAAAAGAACAATTTTTCTTGTGTCGTATACTCAGAAAATTCCAGGATCCATTTAACCGCAGCCAGGCCCTTATCATGCTCAATGGATGTGTACAGACTGCACACATCAAGTGTCACTAAAAAATCTCCTTCTTGCAATTCCAAATTCTTTATATCAGTCAAGAAATGAGTAGTATCCAGCAAAAGGATGCAGTTTTCTTAGTCAATGGAGTCAATGCTCTTTCAATCAGCACAGACGGTGCAGACAGGATAGAGTCATTAGAAGCGACAATAGGTCGTCCTGGAGGAGCCGTCATTGATTTATGGATCTTTGGTAGTGTATACAATACCGGTGTGACCGGATGTTGATTTATTAAAAATTGGCACAGCTTTTCGTCAAGTAATCCCTTAGTTTTATACAAATGGACTATGTCAATTAATTTACCCTTAATATCAAAAACAGGGTCTCTATTTAAAGGGAAATATGAATCTCTGTCGGAAAGCTGTGTCAAAATTTCTGAGACATAATAATCTCTGTCCATCATAACCAATGAGCCCCCTTTATCCGCTGGCTTAAAAATGACAGAATTATCGTCCAATAAAGTGCACAGTGCTTGTTTTTCCTCCTTAGACAAATTGTGCGTAAAAAACAATCCATCATGCTGTATGTCAGACAAAAGGGCATCAAAGTCTCTTTGCACCAAGGATATATAAGTCTCTACAGGGTGATACACTTTGGGAGGTTGAAATCTACTTTTTAATCTTAAGCCAAATTGATTCAGTGACAATACCCTCTGTTCAGGTGGACTGGGTGTAGAGACTGATATATCCTTGGTTGCAAAATGTGCCTTCAACCGTATACTTCTATAAAATCGTTGACAATCCATATCAAATTGGAAACTATCAAACAGCTCAGTAGGACTAAATGATAAGCCCCTCTGTAACAATTGTAGCTGTATAGGGGTTAAACTTCTAGACGATATATTATATACTAGAGTCTCTTTTATACCTGAGACCGTGTTGTCATTGGTCCTTGTGTTTCTCCTGTAGTGACATCCTGCTCTCCTTGTGTTTTTGGTTTTCGACGTCTTTGTCCTAAAAAGACGCTGGTAGATGTGAACTGGTGGTGTAGTCGCTCCCAGAATCTGATGACTGGGAACCTATTCGGCGTGTATAACGCCTTATCAAGGAACAGCTGTGCCTGCAGAGTCTTGCCATTTGTATATCCTTTTGTTCTGATAGTCCTCTAAATCACGTGTATACTTCTTTCTTTTTGTAGCCTCAATGTCTTTTTTAAGCGTTGTGCAATTTTTTTCAATCTTGCTTTTCAAAGCTGCAAGGTCCTCCAGTGTCAAAGCGTCTTGTAGTTGATTTTCAATTGATATAATCTGTGTCTTAATGTCAGCAATTGATACATTCAAATGTTCGATGGTTAAAATCATCAAATCATGCGAGCATTTGTTTAATATGTTTGCAAATTGGGTACAGTATTGCAAGTTATCGCAAAAGAAAGTGGGTCTTAGATTTACCCTTAGGCCTCGCGGGATCCTATGATGTCTGCAATATTCGGCTAGCGTTGCCGCGTGTAACTCCCACGCTACCAGCTTCCTCGATTCCCTCTCCCAATCCTTGCTGCGTGTTTCAGCAGGCGGCGTCTTCAGGAACTCTGCGCTGGTGGTGACCTCAGACACGATCTCTCGCGCTCTCTCCTCGCTATATGCAAATGACATGGTATGTCACGGACTTCATACGAAGGTGCTCGCACTGTGAAACCAGTGAACAATTAGAGATGAAAACAGTCAGCACTCCTCTCTTCTGTTGTAGTGGTGCTCGCGTCCAGGGCTGGTTACCCAGAGAAATCAGGAAAAACGACCGGCACTTCACTTGTATGCAAGGTGAACTTTATTCACGCATCAGCGAGACAAAGCGCTGAGTGACACGTGTTTTGTATCATACGCTTGAGAAAGGCTCGTGCTTGAGCCGAAACACGTGTCGCTCAGCGCTTTGTCTCGCTGATGCGTGAATAAAGTTCACCTTGCATACAAGTGAAGTGCCGGTCGTTTTCCTGGCTACCCAATGGAAGTCAGAAAAATGAAAAATAAGGGGTGCAAGTCTAAAACATAACATTTAATTCATTATTTAAAATTGATGCTCTTGTGAAATTAATGATCAGCACAATATGTTCCAATCGGGCAACATCAAAGCTCGATCAAAGCAAAAAATATTGCTATATCAGGAGGAAAGGCAATTCAAGGTAATAGCGATGCCAATCATGCCAATGTCCTGGGAAATCATACATACGAACATAAGTTATGTGAATGGCGTGTTTGACCCTAGAACATCCCTACTTGGCCTGTCGGTCCCTAAGCCTGCTAACAGTGTCCTGTCCCGCTAAGGGACAGCACCGTTACGGATCCTGTCCCTGGACACGCTGCCCCTAGTTGAGTGGGACAAGAAAAAATCCTCCTGACACAGGTTACAAATTCTTCACAAGGGAGCAGCCACGTTTCTCCTGCATATAGTTCGGAGCATTTAAATAAAACGGGCCTCCCTGGGTTACTTCTAAAGAAAATAGTGGTACTTATCGAATGCCGTTTTCAGATGTGTCACTCCATCTCACGGTATTCCAAGCCTGCTATATGCAAACCCGGCGCTAATTCATCTCAAGTCAGGCATGCTGAGTGGCCCAAAGACTCATCAGGGCATAAGGCCACCACCGGGCAAAGGAGTCAAATGGTTCAACACCTTTATCACATGATAACCTAAATGACGTATGGTCCAAAAGGTATCGAGGCTCATGCAGGGACCGGTGTGTCCCGTGCGCCCGTTCAGAGGGATCGTGCACGGACACACCGGTCCCTGCATGAGCCTCGATACCTTGGACCATACGTCATTTAGGTTATCATGTGATAAAGGTGTTGAACCATTTGACTCTTTGCCCGGTGGTGGCCTTATGCCCCTGATGAGTCTTTGGGCCACTCAGCATGCCTGACTTGAGATGAATTGCGTCGAGTTTGCACAGCAGGCTTGGAATACCGTGAGATGGAGTGACACATCTGAAAACGGCATTCGATAAGTACCACTATTTTCTTTAGAAGTAACCCAGGAGGCCCGTTTTATTTAAATGCTCCGGACCTATATGCAGGAGAAACGTGGCTGCTCCCTTGTAAAGAATTTGTAACCTGTGTCAGGAGGATTTTTTCTTGTCCCACTCAACTAGGGCAGCGTGTCCAGGGACAGTAGGGATGTTCTAGGGTCAAACACGCCATTCACATAACTTATGTTGGTATGTATGATTTCCCAGGGACATTGGCATGATTGGCATCGCTATTACCTTGAATTGCCTTTCTCCTGATATAGCAATATTTTTTGCTTTGATCGAGCTTTGATGTTGCCCGATTGGAACATATTGTGCTGATCATTAATTTCACAAGAGCGTCAATTTCAACTAATGAATTAAATGTTATGTTTTAGACTTGCACCCCTTATTTTTCATTTTTCTAACATAGTCCATAGCATCATGATTCTCCAGGTCAAAATATGCCTTTTGGGGTTCTCCTGAAAGGAAGGGCGCCACCAGTCCTGCCCACTGTGCCTTGGGCCAACCCTCTCGCTCAGCTGTCCTTTCGAAGGTGATCAGGTAGGCTTCCACATGATCTGTGTCTGTCATCTTTTGCAAAAGTGACTAGCCCTTATGGAGGAATGAGGGGTGTCTGCCATACCTGAGACACGTCCAGCAACACTGGTTAGTTGCTGCACAACAATTGCTAAGGCCTCCCGGTCTTGTCTTTGCGCCTCCTGGGCAGCCTCCAGTTGGGCAGTCAGCCTGCGGCTGGTTTCCTCAAGCGCCTTTTGCTGCACCCTGGTAGCCTCCTGCTGCATTCGGGTAGCCTCTTGTTGAGATGCAACAGCCTGCAACACAGCTTTAACCACATCCTCCATTTTCAAGAGGCAGAAATACAGTCTTTGGTGTGCTGTGAAAATTGACTCTGGCCCTTTAACTTGCTGCACAGCTTGCACCACAGAAGAGAAAAAAACAGTCCAGTTTTAAGCCCACCAGCTTTCCAGCAGCACCCGCTTCAGTGCAAAACAGGCTTCCTGCCCTTTTATGCCATAGCATCCTCCACCACATGTAAGGGATCAGTTAGCGGGGTGTCGTCTCCTGGGTACACAGGCACCGTTCAGCAGGCACACCATAGACATTGCAGTCCAAACAGCAGGGAAGTCGTTTAACTGGCCTCAGTCAGTTTTATTGATAGGTGAGGTACAGACCACAAAAATAAATATATAACAAACAAAATTCTAAGCCTGTCCGGCTCTAACTATACAGCAGGAAACCTAACTGCACAAGTGCCGACCTAATACCGGGCACCAAACAAAATAACAATGTCCATACCTCTAGGAGTGCTCTCTCAGGCTCTAAGCATGTAACCTGTTCCCAGGTGGAGCAAACTGTGTCTGTATTCTCAGCCTTATATCAGACTAGCACTCCTGAGGAGTGATTACCTGACAGCCTAAAACCCGGACTGTCCGGATGGAGTGGGGGCCCACCCTTCTCTCCCCACTCCAGCAACACAGGCCCTAAAACCAGGTTTTTATACTAACCCGAATTGCAGAGACGTCTTCATAGACCGCTGAACATTTCCCTGGTTGCTTTTTAAATGACAGAAGTGAGGAATCTTGGACACACATAGACCCCGTCCACCACTTCTCCAGACACTCTGTCACAATACACTTCCAAATCCCATGCTACTGGAAGTGTGACATATTTCAAGCATATATAACATTTAAAATGAAGAAGGTGGGCAGTAGGGGACAGGGTAGTGGCCAAGATGCTGATGGTGCACACAGAGGCCGTGACCCTGGGTGCGTTGGTACTGTGTTTGCTGCCAGAGCACAAAAAAAAAAAAAACATCCACAATACCTAGCTTCAGGACACCAGTCGGTTAAGCACTACCCTGTCTTCCACCAAGTCCAGTCTTAGTAGACAAGGCCCTCGCATACAATTTTTTACAGGGTCAGCTCATCTGCAGGCCCTCGCATATAATTTTTACAGGGTCAGCTCACCTGCAGGCCCTCGCATATAATGTTTTAAAGGGTCAGCTCACCTACAAGCCCTCGCATATAATGTTTTACAGGGTCAGCTCACCTGCAGGCCCTCACCTACAATCTTTTACTGGGTAAGCTAACCTGCAATACCTCACATATAGTGTTTTATAGGGTCCGCTCACCTGCAGGCCCTCGCATATAATGTTTTACTGGGTCAGCTCACCTGCAGGCCCTCACATACAATCTTTGACAGGGTCAGCTCACCTACAGGCTCTTGCATATAATTTTTTAGAGGGTCAGCTCAGCATCAGGCCATCAACCATAATTTTTCGATGGTCAGCTCAGCAGCAGAACCTCACCCCCAATGTATTACAGGGTCAGCTCAGCAGCAGGCCCTTGCCCTAATGTTTTAGAAGGTCAGATCAGCAGGCCCTTGCTCCACATGTTTTTGAGAGTCACCAGCAGTAGCAATCAGTCAGTGCATAGTGTTGGAGGTAAAATCACCTACTTGGCGGTGTGGAAGTATTTACACTGAAACCTAGTACTCTACAAACGCCCTAATGATCACTGATGGTAATGTTAGGAGAAAGAGACGACCCATGCTTCCAATACACAGATGCACAGGAGTCTCCACCGGCCAAGCTGCAGGGAAAGAGTAAGCCATACACAGAAACTGGATTGGCAGATAAGAAAACAGAACAACACACTTACTTGCCACTGCCACCACGACTGGAACCCGTGCATAAGTACTGGAGCCCACACACCAAACAGGACACCATACCAACAACACATAAACAGTGATATAGCACACCAGTTACTGCCTGGACCCCCATGCAGAAATATGTATGGTGACCCCAGGCAGCACTGCACCCAGGTTTGTGGTTCACCCTTCGGGAAACCATTGAGCCTACTTCTGCAGGCAGAAAAGGGAATGTCTAGCATACTTGCTGAACAACATCAAACAACAAACCAGACATGGAACACAAAACTAGACATAACAACTAATCCCCAAAACAAACCCACACCAAACATACAAGACAAGTAAGGTAGGGAACAAGGAGAAAATGTGAGGAAAGCATTGCCGAAGACCTTGATGTTCCACAAGAAGGCACTAACGGACAGGTGTCACATCCAGAAAGGAACAGCAAACATACAATTGACCTCAGGCTCAACAACTCCAGAATAAGAAGAGCCAAGAGGCCTCATACTGCTCCACATAATTCCACAGCAGCCAGAGAATTAAACCCTTCGGCACCAGAAAGGGAAGGACCCAGGGAAAAGGAAGAGCCACCTACATGCTGCATCAACAAGTTGCTGCTGGCAACTGCATACATGGCAACCATGTAACGGCACACACAACAAAGGCCGTGACACATGGCCACATGTAGAATCTGTGGGCAGAAGGAGAAGCGTGGCCAGGGTGCCAATGTTGGAACCACAGCCCTGCGTCGACATATGCAGCCTCTCCATAAAGTGGCCTGAGAGAACCGTGGCTTCGATGTGGTGGTCCAGCTTGCCGCAGCAACTGCTTCATCACCTGGTTTCAGGCAGTCAAGGCTCCACCACCTCATCCAAAGGGAGCTGTCTGTCCTTCCCATCATCTGCTGGTCCTGATGCTCCTGCTCCTCCTACTCCTCATCAGTCATTTCTTTTGCAATCAATCACTGAAGTGATTGTTAAGAGACAACAGTATGCTTGCACTTATCCAATGGCGCAGAAGCTAAATTTGCTCCTGTCCAAGTTGCTGGTGCTGCAGTCCCTCCCTTTCCAAGTGGTGGACTCTGCTCCTTTCAGAGAACTGATGGCTTTTGCCGAGCCGAGGTGGAGAGTCCCAAGCCGTCATTTATTTGCCAAAAAGACAGTACCAGCTCTGCACACTTACGTACAACAGAAGGTGGGCCAGTCCTTGAGCCTGATGGTTGTATTGCTAGAATATAATGAAGATTGAGAATATAGCGCTATATTCGTTATATTTGTCAATTCTAGCAATACAACCATTAGGAACTCAGATCTAAGTTGTAATCGCAATGCGATCATTATAACCTGTATTAATCGCATTGCGAATTCAACTTAGAACTGAGTTCCTAATGGTTGTATTGCTAGAATTGACTGAATATAACGAATATAGCTCTATATTCTCAATCTTTGTTATATTCTAGCAATACAACCATTAGGAACCCAGCTCTAAGTTAAATTCGCAATGCGATTAATGCAGGTTATATTAATCACATTACAAATTCCACTTAGAGCTGGGTTCTAATGGTTGTATTGCTAGAGTATAACAAAGATTGCGAATATAGCGCTATATTCTCAATCTTCGTTATATTCTAGCAATACAACCATTAGGAACTCAGATCTAAGTTGTAATCGCAATGTGATTAATACAGGTTATATTAATCGCATTGCGATTACAACTTAGATCTGAGTTCTAATGGTTTTATTACTAGAATATGATCCAAGATTGAGAATATAGTGCTATATTCTCAATCTTAGTTATATTCTAGCAATACAACCATTAGGAACTCAGCTCTAAGTTGAATTTGCAATGCGATTAATGCAGGTTATATTAATCACATTGCGAATTCAACTTACCACACTCTGTGTCAACTACGTAATTTTCCATGGGAGTTTTGCCTGTCTATTGAAGTCTATGGAGGTTCGCCCTGTTCGCACGTTCGCAAACATTTGCATAAATTCTTGTTCGCCGTCGTGAACGGAAAATTTTATGTTCGTGACATCTCTATACTGTAATAGTGCAATAATGCCCTCACATAGTAATAGTACCTATTTCAAAGTAATAGCACCCCTCACACTTGGAATTCCCAAACCATGTTCTCAATGTGACCCATAGTTTCACTACAAGAGTAAGTGGAATCAGGGCACTAATAGCTATAGCTGAAGGTGACATTGCCAGGTTTCTGGGCACCAGGGCAAAAATCCAGGCATGTGCCACTGTATAATAACACAAAAACGCATTTATCAGATAAATATTGGTTCTAAATAAGATTACAAATTACAGATCAAAATTATAAAGTTTTTGCTTAGCCCCTGAAAATATCCCTGCCACAATATTGATATTTATGCCAACATTCAAATTATGCCTACATGTATGGGAAAGTTCCGACATCTGGTTTCTTCATATTATGTAACTGAGAGATTAAGGTTATGTTTTTAGATATTTTTTAATTGTCAATTCTCAAGGGAATTCCTTATTTTTTTCTCTGAAAGAAAGCAGTATAACTGTAGCATCTGCATCGTTGTGAAGTGGAGACATCTCTCTTTTAGTGCGCTGATGAATATGTGTATGTTTGCATCATTCATCTCTGAGGTTGAGCGTTGTGATTATAAGCTATCTATTTGCATGATTGCATTTTTGTCAAGTATGTTAAAATTACTTTTTATAAAATTAGCAAGGAACATTTGCCAAAATAATTGCAGGGAACATATGCAAATCATTGGATTTGAAAACACTTGTGCTGTAAATTGGTTGAAAAATGTTTGTGAAGCATTTTTCACAAATAGTCCCTAAGAGGACATGGAAATACCTTTAAATAGGCGAAATAGTATTTGTCTCTCCTGTACAAAATGCACAAACATCTGTTTACGTCTGGAATCATGAAAGAGATTATTAACTGATCAGCAATTGAAATGAAGAATATTTAATGCACACTATAATCTTAAAGTAGTTCTGTCAACTTATGTGAGATCAAAACATTGTAATATTGAACTGTTTGCCTACTGAAACACTGAAAGAATACAGTGGCTTAAACAGGTTTCTATCCTTGGAGACACATCACCGTTGCTGCCAGTCATTGACTGCGGCAGTGAATGTCACCTTGTCCTTTTCAGAAGATTATATGTGAGGACCAAAGCTCAGTGAAGACAGCTGCCTAGGAGTCGGAACCGAGTGGTGGTGAGTAGGTAAGTATGCTTCTAATCAATAGTCCAGTGGAGGAGGGAGCGGAATTTAACATGGCAGATAATCCTGGGAACCCCTTTAAACCAGATTTAACTAGGGGGCATTTATTAAGACCGGCGTCTTTGATGCCGGTCTTAATTAGAGATGAACGAATTGTAGCTGACGAGTTGAATTCGTTTAGAATTTCAGGAAAAATTCGATGTCCAGGGGACTCCATGCTCCTTGCCCGCTCCAGTCAGGGCCCGTTGCCGAGTCTGCTGAGTGCCAACTTCCCATGCGCATGGAGCATCCCAATCACCATGGGAAGGCCTCCATGCTAGAATGTACTGTCGGATTTGATAATCACGGTTATCTAGGCCATGGTAAAGTTGGATGCGCAATGCGAGTAAACTTACTTAAATTACTCGCATTGCGCATCCAACTTAATTTTGTGTATAGTCAACGTTCCTAATGCTTGGGGTACTTGGGTTGTTATAATTAACGAATATACAAAATATAGCGCTATATTCATTATATTCGTTAATTCTAGCAAGCAAGCCAACTAAGTTGGATACGCACTGTGAAAATGTTACTTGCATTGCGCATCCAACTTAGAGCGTGAAATAGGATTTAGGCAACTTTACTATTGCCAATCGGAAAGTTGTCTAAGTTGGATGCGCAATGAGAGCAAACTTACTTAAATTACTTGCATTGCGCATCAAACTTAATTCTGCGTATAGGCAACATTCCTAATGATTGGCTTGCTAGAATTTACGAATATAGAGAATATTGCGCTATATTCGTATTCGTCATATTCGTTAATTCTAGCAAGCTAACCATTATTAGGAAAACCTATACACAGAACTAAGTTGGATGTGCAATGCGAGTAATTTAAGTAAGTTTACTCGCATTGCGCATCCAACTTATAGCGGGTATATTCTCAATAATCGTTCATTCTATCAAGGCAACCATAAGGAAGTTGCCTAAGTTGCATTCGCAATATGCACATGGTGTTTCTATCGCGAGAATTCAAATCTTCATTGAAATATTCGTGTACGGGCCTATACGGGCGTGGCTTTGTCTTGCGAGTTTGTCAACAGGTGGAAGTTCGAAGCGCAGTGCATTACTCGTGTGTGACTCGTGTGAAAATTTTAAAGAAGTCGAGGAAGATCTCCTGATCACTGTAAGTAATTCCCCATTACAGCACTGTATTACACATCAGATGCTTTTTATTCCAATGCATTTATACAAATTCACATGTTATCTTGCTTCAGTGCATATTAACCCTGTCAAAGCCAGAGGTTTTGGTTAGCCTTTTATTTCGCTCACTGGCTTTAAAGAGCCATAACTTTTTTATTTGTCTGTTAACATAGCCATATAAGGGCTTGTTTTTTGCAGGACATGTTTTACTTTCTAAATCCGCCATTTAATATTTCATATGATGTATTGGGAAGCCAAACAAAATGCAAAATGGACAAAAATTGCAAAATAAAATCAATGCCACTCCAGTTTTATGGCGGGCGTTGATCAGAACTGGGTGCCTGCTGAAATCAATCAGCAGGCACCCTGCGACAATGTGCGGGGTCAATTCAGACCTGCGGTTTGCGGCTTTTCCGGGTAATCGGGCGTGGCGGGTGCGGTGGCTATCTAGTCCCAGTGCTGCTTACCTTAGCATCGGGTCTGCCTTCCGGTGAAGAGCCTGTGAGATCCAGCCCCTGGATCTCACAGGCAGCAAGCTGTATGAGTAATACACACTGTAGACATATTATGTATTGCCGCGTCCGTAATAACCTACTCTCTAAAAATATCCCATGACCTAACCCCTCAGGTGAATACCGTAAAAAATAAAAATAAAAACTGTGTGTAAAAGCCATTTTTGTCAACTTACATCACAAGAAGTGTAATAGCAAGCGATCAAAAAGTCATACGCACCCCAAAATAGTGCCAATCAAACCATAATCTCGTCCCAAAAAAAATTAGCCCCTACACAAAACAGTCGCCCAAAAATAAATAAAACTATGGCTTTCAGAATATGGAGACAATAAAGAATCTTAAAAAAAAATGCTTTGTTATGTAAAACTGAAAACAAACAACCTGCTCTATAAAAATACCACATGATCTAACCTGTCAAATGAATGTTGTAAATAACAAAAAATAAAAACTGTGCCAAAACAGCTATTTCTTGTTACCTTGCCTCACAAAAAGTGTAATATAGAGCAACTAAAAATATGTACCCTAAAATAGTACCAACAAAACTGCCACCTTATCCCGTAGTTTCTAAAAATAGGGTCACTTTTTTGGAGTTTCTACTGTAGGGGTGCATCA
This sequence comes from Bufotes viridis, assembly GCA_033119425.1. NCBI lineage: Eukaryota > Metazoa > Chordata > Amphibia > Anura > Bufonidae > Bufotes > Bufotes viridis. The sequence continues at coordinate 72,103,702 of CM065596.1, forward strand.
GGGGGCTTCAAATGGGACATGGTGTCAAAAAACAGTCCAGAAAAATCTGCCTTTCAAAAACCGTATGGCGTTTCTTTCCTTCTGCGCCGTCCCATGATGTGTATTTTTTATTTGTTTAGTAATATTTTTTCATTTGGGGAAAAGGGTGGTGATAAAAATTTTGGGTTTATTCTTTTTACTTTTAGATAGTTCCCATAGGGAACTATAACAATCAGTCATCTGATTGTTATTATCATAGACTCCAATAAACTTGCATTGGAGTCTATGATGATTTTCCTACTGTCCTATGAAGCCCTATTACAGGCAAGGGCTCTAAAGGAAATACTATGCAGCAGCCTCGTGTCATTCATATAGAGCGAGGCTGCTGCATACAGGCTCCGGCTCCTCAGATTGCCACACGGGGGTCCAGCGCAAAACCTTAAGTAAAACTTTATTTTTTTGTGCATACAGATGCCATGTTCACGATTGACCACGGCATTTGAGGGGTTCAAAGTTCTTGATCGACATTACTGGTGGTCGCTGCTATGGAGCCCGCATCAGCCAAGAGCGTGTGCCATGTTTAAACAACCGCCCGATGACGTACAGCTATGTCATTGGGCGTGAAGGGGTTAATAATAGGTGCACTAAGTATTCTAATGACATCACACCACTATGTCTGGTAGCATGTATGTATGGACAGCAGAGAAATATCTCTCATATGCACATCCATTTTCCTGCCTCACAGTGCATACCCCACATTGTATACCCCACACTATATACCCCACAGTGTATACCCCAAAGTGTATACCCCACACCGTATACCCCACAGTGTATATCCTTCCACACACACACACAGTCTTTGGATTCTAATATGCTTCTGGTTGGTCAGGAGAAGTAATATTTGACCGCCATTATTTGCTGGTTCATTTAGCGTTACCCAGGGTGCACCATGTGGAGGCGGACCAGCTGTACACCCTATACTGTACCGTCACCTCACTAGACAGGTACACCTCTCTTCAGATGGCCAATATCCGATTGATCATACCCCACACACATACAATTTCAATATAATCCGATTTTATAGCTAACATTACATCTAATATTTTACACTCAAATATTTTTTGTTGTGTTAAGATGATTACATAAATTTTGTAATACTTTTATTTAAAAAATTTGGGATTATATGGTTGCATTTTTATCCTGCAGCGCATGTTACAGATGAAATAAGACACCACCAGATCCCGTTTGGAGAAGCAGCGGATCCTGAGGAGGATCGGTATTGAGCTACATCATGACCACAATGGCAAGCACAAGCGGATGGCCATTATTAAAAAGTGGTCCAACCTGAAGAGGAGACATCAGGATCAGATCACTGAGATCCAAAACAAAATCTGCCCAGGTACAGTGCTTACATAACTTTTGTATCTTTTTACCAACATAGGTGATCCCGTCCCCTCGGTCCGCTGCAGGCCTTCAAAAAAAGGCAGCGGTGGTGGAGGAGGAGGTGTCGGAGGAGGAGGAGCAGGAGCAGGCAGGACCCTCTGCCCCTACCCCACAGCATAAGGATGCTGGACCCTCAGACCACCCCGGTTCTCATGAGGAGAATGAGGAGGAGGAGCTGGTGACCACCCCCGCTAGAAGGGTAAATAATATGTGTTGTGGGTGTTTTAACTTAGTCACTGGTGTCAGTTTATTCCAGAAAACCATAATAAACATGTTAAATCTTTATCCTTTAACCCCTTCATGTTTTCTGACATAACTGTACGACCAAATAACAAGTGACTTGCCGCATTTCGACGTACAGCCACGTCTAAACTGCTTCCCGAGGCTGTGACACTATAAAGTGTCACAGCCCCGGAGTCTCCACTCTCCCCAGAAACAGACACAAGTGGTAAGCCGGCAAGGGACCAATCAGAGTGTTCCCTTGCTAGTAAGTGCTCCGATTGTTTTGTCTCTGCAGACTAACCAATTGTAGCACAGCACTTTAAAAAAAGCCTGTTTCAGGCCAGCGACATCTATGTGGTTGAAAGGGAGGGAGCTCCCTCTCTCTTCCATCTTGCCGTCACTGCTTCCGCAACGGCAAGATGGTTGCAATTTACCTAAGGCTGATCAGACCCTGAGGTCTGATCAGCCTTAGTGTAAGTGTAGCACTGACTATACAGTGTATTACAATAGATGACTATTGCAATGCACTGTGTAGTGATCAGACCCAATGGATCTTCAGGATCCAGATGGGTTTTGATAAATAAAAAAAAAAATATATAAAAAAAAGTTGAAAAAATTTTGAAAGACGAAAAATAAATTTTTTAAAGAAAAATAAATTAGATATGGTCTTTTCTAATATATATGTATTTATGCAATCTAAAAATTACATAAATAATAATAGTAAAAAGCAGCTCTATAAAAATATAGCGTGACCTTACCCCTTCGGCAAATCCCATACAATTTTTATTTTTTTTTAAGTGTCAAAAACAGACATATTTTATAACGATCCATGACATAAATTGCAACCCCAAGCAATCAAAAAGGCGTATGCACCCCAAAATAGTACCAATCAAACAGTCACCTCATCCCGCAATAAATGATACACTACTTGAGACAATATGAAAAGAAAATATGACTCTCAGGCAATGGAGACAGTAAAATCTGTTTTTCAGGGACTCTAAACTGTTGTTATTGTGCAAAAGTGAAAGATTAAAAAAAGTAGACATATTATGGAATTTCTGCGACCCTAGTAACGTGCTTATTAAAAATGATGATCAACCCCTTTGTTGAACACTGAAAAAAATATATAATAAAACAGCGCCAAAAAAACTGCATCATATTTTGTCAGCCTACATATCAAAAATAGCAACACCAAGCAATAGAAAAGACGTCTGCCCCCAAAAACAGTACCAATCAAACGGTCAACTCATCCCACAAAAAAATAAAATACTCTATTGAAATATTCCTAAGTAAAGAACTATATAACTGATTGTGATTTTAATGGCCAGCTCCTTTATACACTAATAAATAAAAGTTATTTAATCTAATTGTCAATATTTTTTGGGAGGGCAGTACTAAAAGAAATGAAAGAAAAATTATTCTGCTGCAGCGGGAGCACTCCAGGTGGATGAGGGCTTTCAGCGCCGGTATAATGAAGAAATGAAGGCCATGGAGGAGTAGCATCAGAAGGCCATAGCGGAGCTGCTCAACCAGCATGATCAACTGAAAGCCCTGCCTTAGATTTAATTATTTTTTATTTTATGTTTATTTAGACAATTTTTTTATATTTTATTTATAAAGTTTGGTTTGGTTTTAAATCATTTTTGGTTTTCTGTTTTATTTTAACAACTCTGGTTTCATTAAGGCAAATTATTTCCAGCCGAAACTCATCAGTATCATGACATACAGCAGCCGCAGGTACTTGGAAATTGGGTAGTTGTAGGCCTACACAGAACTCATAGTGGTGAGGATAATAGCAGCAGTCTTTGTTAATGGTGGAGTATAAGGCCTATGCAGAACCTATGGTGGTCAGGATAATTGTTGATTGCAGCAGTTATTGGTAATAGGGAGTATAAGGCCTACAAAGAACTCTCTAAAATCAGGACAACAGCAGCAGCAGGCAGATGGTAAGTTTCCATTGTAGTTCAAGGCCTACACATAGCTTTGTCTCACTGGACTAAAGAGGCCTTACAATAAAGTTATCAGTAAGAATTTCACAATAACATGACATTATAAAAAATTAAATCACGCATTATAACTCAGAAAAAACGATTTATTAACAAAATAAAAAAGGCCTCTATGGCAACATTGAGTTGGAAAAGTAGCTCCTCTATTTTCTGCATCCTTTTACGGTGCTTTTTGGCCATCTCCTAGCTGCTGACCCGGCGTTGCCCTTTAAGAGTGACCGCCCTTTAAGAGTGACTGCCCCTTTAAGAGCGACATGTACTTAAAAAAAAGTAGGCAAAGTAATATTCTTGCATTGGGGTATATGCAACTTACTTCCCTATTGTTTGGCTATGGCTATCTAGAACTAACAAATATGACGTGATCTTCCTCAATTGTAGCAAGCCAACCATTAGGAACCCAGCTCTAAGTTTAATTCGCAATGCGAGTATATGTTCGCATTGCGAATTCAACTTAGAGCTGGGTTCCCAATGGTTGGCTTTCTAGAATATAATGAAGACTGAGAATAAAATAGAGCTATATTCGTGATATTCGTTATGTTCGTCAATTCTAGCAATACAACTATTAGGAACCCAGCTCTAAGTAGAATTCGCAATGCGAACATATACTCGCATTGCGAATTAAACTTAGAGCTGAGTTCCTAATTGTTGTTGCTAGAATATAACGAAGATAGGGAATATAGTGCTATATTCGTAAATTCGTGATATTCGTCATCTTCGTTATATTCTAGCATCACAACCATTAGGAACTTTGCATTGCGAACTGATCTTAGAGCTATTATATGTTCGCTTCGCAAATGAAACTTAGAGATGAGTTCCTAATGATTGTTGCTAGAATATAACGAAGATTGAGAATATGGTGCTATATTCGTGAATTCGTGATATTCGTTAACTTTGTTATATTCTAGCAATACAACCATTAGGAACCCAGCTCTAAGTTTCATTCGCAACGCGAATATAAATTTGCGTTAAATTTGCAATATATAGAATATGACAAATATTCAATTTCGACATATATATGACGAATATTCAATCGAATCTTCACAATATCTTATGAAATCAAACATGGTACGTCTTGCTCATCACTAGTGCTCAGGTGCTCGGGCTGAACACAGCGGGATGGTCGGGTGCTCTACAGAGCACCCGAGTATAATGGAAGTCAATGGGAGAACCCGAGCATTAAACCAGGCACCCCCTGCTCTGAAGAGGTGAGGGTGCCTGGCTCATAGGAAAAGGTCATAAATTGATGGAAACACCACCGAAATGGTTCAGGAACAGCATGGGGAGGATGTCTGGATGCATCTTGGACTCCCAGGTCGCTGCTGGGAACGGTGTTATCTGAGTAGAACGCCACTTTTACAGACTGATAATAATACGCACAAAACCAAAGATAAAATCGATTTTAAAGAAAAATTGTTAGGAAACATTTTTTCCTGTATATTTGCTTGCATATAAAAATATATGCTGCTAAAAGATTACAAGCAAGAGGCACTCTGAGGCAACCTGTATATCACATAAAGGAGGGCCTCATTCACATTGTGGTACAATTGTTCATGTAGTGGAACTTCTACACTGATAAAGCCTATGCACTAAGTGAAAGGGCTGCCAATAATTACAAGGAACTGGCACTCTAATACACCCTTTGTTACAGATAAAGGAGGGCATCACACACACCCTTGAAAAATTATAATTGATGGCCTGGTGGTGACCCTCAAAAACATTTGGAGCAAGGGCCTTCTGATCTGACCATCTAAAACATTAAGGGTGAGGGTCTGCTGTTGTGCTGACCCTCTAAAACATTAGAAGCGAGAGTCTGCTGCTGAGCTGACCCTCTAAAGAATTATATGTGAGGGCCTGTAGGTGAGCTGACCCTGTAAAAGATTGTAGGTGAGGGCCTGCTGGTGAGCTGACCCTGTAAAACATTATATGCAAGGGCCTGCAGGTGAGCTGACCCTGTAAAACATTATATGCGAGGGCCTGCTGGTGAACTGACCCTCTAAAAGGTTGTAGGTGAGGGCCTGAAGGTGAACTGACCCTGTAAAACATTATATGTGAGGGCCTGTAGGTGAGATGACCCTGTAAAAGATTTTATGCGAAGGCCTGCAGGTGAGCTGAACCTGTAAAAGATTGTAGGTGAGGGCCTGCTGGTGAGCTGACCCTCTAAAAATGTATATGTGAGGGCCTGCAGGTGAGCTGACCCTGTAAATAATTGTATGCGAAGGCCTGCAGGTGAGCTGACCTGGTAAAACATTATATGTGAGGGCCTGCAGGTGAGCTGACCCTATAAAAAGTTATATGCGAGGACATGCAGGTGTGCTGACCCTATAAAACATTATATGCGAGGGCCTTGGCTACTGAGACTGGACTTAAACCAACTGGAAGCATTATCTGCTGCAATTCAACCGACCATCTGGTCACACTGATCTGATTTCAAGCGTGGTGTTCTGTGCCGTATTGCAAACTGGGACATGAAGCTAGGTATCGTGGATGATTGTTTTTCTTGTGCTCTGGCAGCAGGTACAGTTTCAAAGACCCCAGGGCCACGGCCTCTGCGTGCACCATCAGCATCATGGTCACTTCCCCGTCCCTTACTACTCGCCTTCTTCATATGAAATGTTATATATGCTTGAAAGTATGTCACATGTACAGTAGCACAAAAAAAATTTAAAAAGGAATTTGGGATGTGTAAACGTCAAACAGGAGATATCCCGCAGATAATGTCAATGCTGTCACCAGCGGCTAATAAAAAATTACAGGGAATGTCGCATGTATTTGGGATGAGGAAACGTTATACAAGTGAGGTACCACCTGTAATGTCACTGTCCGCAGCGTCTATGGAAAAAGTAAACTGCATGTCACAGATACATTTTTTCAGCGAACTTGTTACACTGGAGATGTGGCGCAGTTAATTTCACTGTCTGCAGCGGACACCGTCTATGGAAAAAGTACACTGGGTGTCACAGATATTTTTTGAATGCACACACTTTACACAGGAGATGTCGTGCAGCTAATGTCACTGTCCACAGCGTACACCGTCTACAGAAAAAGTACACTGGATGTCACAGATATTTTTTGGATGGCGAAACAAACTTTTAGCAGCTCTCACCTCTGTTAATTTGCAATGAGCCCGGCCACAGCACCTGGGTCGTGCTGGCAATAGCAAATCCAACAAACTTGAAAAATCCAGCTCCAATTACCAAAATAAAATTCGTATCTTTATTTCAGCGGTTTTTAAAAAATTTCCAGCACAAGAAATAGTTACGTGTTTTGAACAATTTTAGTGGGGGTCCGTCTTCATGACAACACAAAACTTAACTGACCATGCTATATATACAACCCCCCAGACACATTTAACCAAGGCTCCAAATTAGGAACAGGTGAAGGGGGAGGCTCACATAGCATGATTTAGAATCGCATGCAATACTAGAAAACAATGTGCTCCATTCCAACTTCTTAAAAAATTACAGATAAATAAAAGTCAAAACTGTTGAAATACATATTGCACTAGCAAGTGGCAGGAATGCATTTATATAAACACAGCATCACATTAATATTGCAAGATGAGATCACACTTCCTATTCAAACCTTGTGGATAGCAAGTGCCTAACTGTAACATCCAGTAAGACTCCCTGTTTAATAATTTCCTTCTGTGATCGCCTCCTCTCACGGGGACCATCACTTTTTCTATACCTTGTGCACACAATTTGGATGTGTCTCCACCATGGCGTACCGCAAAATGCATGCTAACCGTAGACACGTTGCGGCTTTCATGGTGGGGCACATCCGAAATGTGTTTACGGATCCTGGACGTAAGTTGGTTAGAGGTACAGCCAACATATTTCAGGCGACATTCCGTACAGGTGACCAAATAGATCACGTTTAGTATTACAATTGGGGTACGATTTTATCTCAAATTCTTTACCATTAACTTCAGATTTAAAACATTTACTGATTACCATGTGCTCATAACAAATGCACCTGCCATGGCCGAATTTAAATTACCCTTACAGTTTAACCACGTTGGTCTAGAAATATTGAAGCTCCTGAATGCATGCAGTGGTATGGTCTCTACATAGATGACCTGCTGTTTGTGTGGTCTAGCAATGTGGCGGCCATACCACTGTTTGCAGATTATTGTACATAAATAGATAGCCAGATAGTGTTAGGTGCCTGTAAAAAAAAGGCCTGAATTTGAATTTAATACATTGGGCCAAATAATTTTTTTCTTATTGTGGTGAACGGTAACAATGAGGTAAACATCTAGTAAGGGACACAGACATGGTCGTGGTGTTGTTAATGGACCCTCTGGTGCTGGGAGAGGACGTGGCCTTTCTGCCACAACCACATGTCCTAGTGAACCAACTACCTCAGGTTCCAGTACCCGCCAGAATTTACAGCGATATTTGGTGGGGCCCAATGCCGTTCTAAGGATGGTAAGGCCTGAGCAGGTAAAGGCGCTAGTCAATTCCAACAGTGGATCCAGCATGTTCACAATATTATCTCCCACCCAGTCTTCTGCTGAAAGCGCACAGGTGGCACCTGAAAACCAATCCCATCAGTCTTTCACATCACCCCCAAGCATATCAGGGAAACTGTCTGAGCCTCAAGTTATGCAGCAGTCTCTTATGCTGTTTGAAGACTCTGCTGGCAGGGTTTCCCAAGGGAATCCACCTAGCCCTTCCCCAGTGGTGGAAGACATAGAATGCACTGATGCACAACCACTGATGTTTCCCGATAATGAAGATATGGGAATACCACCTCATCGGAGACCGCACGTCTCTGATGATGACGAAACACAGGTGCCAACTGCTGTGCCATCAGAGCCTGAAGCGAGGCATTAACGTTCTGAACCTTAGCACAACCTGCATGACCAGGCATTTACTGTACATGCAAAGCATGAACTGCAGTGGAGTAAACACTTTAAAAACAAGGAACTCACACAGGCTCCCCCTGCTCCCTCTTCTGCTGCTGCCTCGGCCTCTTCCTCCGCCTCCGGAGGAATGTTGGCACCTGCCGCCCACCAAACAGAGGATGTGCCGCCAACACCACCACCTCTGTCACCAAGCATCTCCACCATGTCACACTGCAGCGTTCAGCTCTCCTTCTCACTAACCTTGGAGAGAAAGCGTAAATTCCCACCTACCCACCCTCGAGCCCTGGGCCTGAATGCCAGCATTTCTAAACTACTGACCTTTGAAATGCTGTCATTCAGGCTGGTAGACACAGACAGCTTCAAACAGCTGATGGCACTGGCTGTCCCACAGTATGTTGTTCCCTGCCGCCACTACTTCTCCAAGACAGCCGTGCCTTCCCTGCACAACCAAGTATCTGATAAAATCAAGTGTGCAGTGCACAATGCCATCTGTTGTAAGGTCCACCTAACCACAGATACGTGGACCAGTAAGCATGGCCAGGGACGCTATCTCTCCCTAACTGCACACTGGGTAAATGTAGTGGCGGCTGGGCCCCAGGCGGAGAGTTCTTTGGCGCACGTCCTTCCGCCGCAAAGGATCGCAGGCCATCATTCTTTGCCTCCTGTAGCCTCCTCCTCCTAGTTGGCTTCCTCCTCCTCTGCTTCCACCAGCTCATCCAGTCAGCCACACACCTTCACCACCAACTTCAGCACAGCCCGGGGTAAACGTCAGCAGGCCATTCTGAAACTCATATGTTTGGGGGACAGGCCCCACACCGCGCAGGAGTTGTGGCGGGGTATTGAACAACAGACCGACCAGTGGTTGCTGCCGGTGGGCCTCAAGCCCGGCCTGGTGGTGTGCGATAATGGGCGAAATCTCGTCGCAGCTCTGGGACTAGACGGTTTGACGCACATCCCTTGTTCTGGCGCATGTGCTGAATTTGGTGGTGCAGAAGTTCCTTCACTACTACCCCGACATGTCAGAGCTGCTGCATAAAGTGCAGGCCATCTGTGCGCGCTTCCGGAGTTCACATCCTGCTGCTGCTCGCCGTTCTGCGCTACAGCGTAACTTCGGCCTTCCCGCTCAATGCCTCATATGCGACGTGCCCACCAGGTGGAACTCCACCTTGCACATGCTGGAAAGACTGTGCAAGCAGCAGCAGGCCATAGTGGAGTTTCAGCTGCAGCACGTACGGGTCAGTCGCACTGCGGAACAGCACCACTTCACCACCAATGACTGGACCTCCATGCGAGACCTGTGCCCTGTTGCTCTGTTTTGAGTACTCCACCAACATGGAAAGCGGCGATGATGCCGTTATCAGCGTTACAATACCACTTCTATGTCTCCTTGAGAAAACACTTAGGGCGATGATGGAAGAGGATGTGGCCCAGGAGAAGGAGGAGGAGGAAGAGGGGTCATTTTTAATACTTTCAAGCCAGTCTCTTAGAAGTGGCTTAGAGGGAGTTTTTTTTTAAAAAAGCAGAGGCCAGGTACAAATGTCGCCAGCCAGGGCCCACTACTGGAGGACAAAGATGAGGAGGTGGAGGAAGATGAGGATGAAGCATGTTCACAGCGGGGTGGCACCCAACGAAGCTCAGGCCCATCACTGGTGCATGGCTGGGGGGAAACGGAGGATGATGATGATATGCCTCCCACAGATGACAGCTTGTCCTTACCTCTGGGCAGTCTGACACACATGAGCGACTACATGCTGCAGTGCCTGCGCAACGACAGCAGAGTTGCTAACATTTTAACGTGTGCGGACTACTGGGTTGCCACCCTGCTGAATCCCCGGTACAAAGACAATTTTCCCACCTTACGTCCTGCACTGGAGCGTGATAGGTAGATGCGCGAGTACAAGCACACGCTGGTAGACGCGCTCCTGAGAGCATTCCCAAATGTCACAGGGGAACAACTGGAAGCCTAAGGCAGAGGAGGAGCAAGAGGTCGCCAACGCAGCTGTGTCACGGCCAGCTCCTCTGAGGGCAGGGTTAGCATGGCAGAGATGTGGAAAAGTTTTGTCACCACGCCACTGCTAACTGCACCACCACCTGATACGGAACGTGTTAGCAGGAGGAAACATTTCACTAACATGGTGGAACAGTACATGTGCACACCACTCCACATACTGACTGATGATTTGGCTCATTCAACTTCTGGGTCTCCAAATTGTCCACGTGGCCAGAGATAGCCTTTTATGCCTTGGAGGTGCTGGCCTGCCCGGTGGCCAGCGTTTTGTCTGAACGTATATTCAGCATGGCAGGTGGCGTCATTACTGACAAACGCGGCCGCCTGTCCACAGCCAACGTGGACAAGCTGACGTTCATAAAAATGAACCAGGCATGGATCCCAGAGGACCTGTCTATCCCTTGTGCAGAATAGACATTTATAACTACCTCCCCTTAACCATATATTCTTGTACTCCAGGGCACTTCTTTATTGGGTTCCTCTTTTTTTCATTTTACCATTATTTTGCGGGGCAACCCAAAGTTGAATGAACCTCTCCTCCGTCTGGGTACCATGGCCCTGAGTCTGTGAATGAGGCCTGTGGCACTGCAGGCAGACATTAATCCTTTTTGGCTGTGATGAGAACATCAACTCCCATAGCATTCCCACCTGATGCCATCCCAACCTCCTATTCCACCTCCTCCTCCTCCAAGATGCCAGTTGATATTGGTTAATTTTTATTTATTTTATTTTATGTCATTTCCCTATCCACATTTGTTTGCACGGGATTTACCTACATTTTGCTGCCTTTTGCAGCCCTCTAGCCTTTTGCTGGGCTATTTTACAGGCTTTTTAGTGTCCAAAAGTTCAGGTCCCCATTGACTTCAATGGGGTTCGGGTTCGGGGTGAAGTTCGGGTCGAGTTCGGATTCCGAACCCGAGCATCCAGGTGTTCGCTCAACTCTAGTTACAGACAATATTGTAACACAGAGCATTTTTCAGCTCAGGCAAGGGATCACTTACCCCCTCATCAGGCTCCAATGGTTAATCCTACTCACTGCATACTCACTAATTGCTCGCAGATGTATCACAGCTGAGCACAACACTACCATACACTCTAAAGGGATGTTTACACAGTGTTTTTTTTTTGTTATTTTATTACAGGGGATAAAAACAATGGAAAGCGGTTAATGCACAGCCACTTGCCAACTTTTTAGAATGTAATCAATGCCAAATTTAAAAAAACTCAGTGTGAACTGAATCAGGACCTCTTTTTTATTTCTTCATAACCTGACCCCAAATACAACACAAACCAAGTGGAACAATACAAATTTATTGCCATATATAATCCCCAACCTCAGCAAAACCAAATACTCGCCTTCACAGTCCTAAAGATACAGTACATCACAATTGCAGTGTCTGCAAATAAATAAATACATTTGTGTTCAAAATAATTCAACCCACAATGCTGTAAAGGGTTTTAGGGAATTTAGTGTACATTTGTAATTGTGTTCAGAATGAAAACAAGGACTTTTTAACCTCTTAAGGACACAGGGCATACAGGTACGCCCTAATGTCCGAGTCCTTAAGGACACAGGGCATACAGGTACGCCCTGTGTTTAAACTGCTACTGCACCCGATGTGGGCGCGGTAGCAACATGGTTCCTGCTGATGTAGATCAGCAGGAACCATGTTCTAATGCCGAGGGGGGTCATGTGACCCCCCCGTATCGGCGATCGCTGCAAACCGCAGGTCAATTCAGACCTGCGGTTTGCAGCGGTTTTAGCTATCTCTGATCCCCGCGGTCTGTGACCGCGGGGATCAGAGAGTTAATTGCCCCAAATATATTCACTTTAACCCCCCCTGCAGCCCCCAATCTTGTTATGGCGGCGGGGGTGCAGGAGGGGTGGTTGCGGCGGCGGGAGGCGGTGCTCCCTTGTAATAATTCCCTGGTGTCTAGTGGTTCTATCAGACTGCCAGCACATTGCTGGCACTCTGATAGAAAAACGGCTGGCATCTGTGCTGCAGGTGAAAGGTGTTAACATGGAGGGAGCTCCCTCCCTCTCCCATCGGGGGGCTGCTGTGCCTATGCAGCCCCCCCCAGGATGGGATCGCAGAGGGAGGGAGCTCCCCTCCCTCCCCATCCATCACCCACTGCTCTCTAATGGCAGTGGGTGATGGTTACCATGGCAGCAGGACGCTTTCAGAAGCGTCCTGCTTGCCATAGTATAGTAACTCTGGTCAGACTTCTGCTAAAGGCAGAAGTCTGACCAGACTGTGAAAAGTAAAAAATACAGTGCACTACACTATATAGTGTACTGTACTGTATTATATAGACACCAGATCCACTGGATCTACAAGAACCAAGTGGGTCTGGGTCCAAAAAAAAATGAAAAAAAGTGAAAAAAAGTAAAAATAAAAAAAACACAAATCACTGAATAAAAAGTAAAAAAAATAAAATACACTACACATATTAGGTATCGCCGCATCCTTAAAAAACAGCTCTATAAAAATATCACATGACTGAACCCCTCAGGTGAACGCCATAAAAAAAAACCCCCAAAAATGGTGTAAATAAGCCATTTTTGGGCACCTTACATCACTAAAAGTGTAATACAAAGCGATCAAAAAGGCATATGCCTCCCAAAATAGTACCAATCTAACCGCCATCTCATTCCGCAAAAAATGAGCCCCTTCATAAAACAATTGCCCAAAAAATAAAAAAACTATCCCTCTCAGACTAAAATATGATTTTTTTTGTTTCAAAAATGCTTTTTAGTGTTAAATGTAATTTTTTTTTTTAAAAGTAGACATATTGGGTATCTCCACATCCGTAAGAATCTGCTCTATGAAAATATCACATGACCTAACCCCTCAAGTAAACACTGTAAAAAAAAAAAAAAAACTTTGTCAAAAAGCCATTTTTTTGTCACCTTACATCACAAAAAGTGTAATAGCAAGCGATCAAAAAGTCATATGACCCCCCAAATAGTGCCAATCTAACCGCCACCTCATCCCGCAAAAATTATACCCAACCTTAGAGGATCGACTAAAAAAAATATGTCTCTCAGACTATGGAAACACTAAAACATGTTTTTTTTTTGTTTCAAAAAGGATATTATTGTGTAAAACCAAAATAAATAAAATAAATAAATAAAAAAAGTATACATATTGGGTATCGTAATGACCTGCTCTATAAAAATATAACATGACCTAACCCCTCAGGTGAACGCTGTAAACATAAAAAATAAAAACGTTGTAAAAAAAAGTAATTTTTTTGTCACCTTACATCACAAAAAGTGTAATAGCAAGTGATCAAAAAGTCATATGCAACCCAAGATGGTACCATTCAAACCGCCATCTCATCCCGCAAAAAATGAGCCCCTACATAGGACAATCACAAAAAAAAAAAAAAAATAAGGCTTTCAGAATGTGGAGACACTAAAAAATAATTTTTTTCAAAAATGCTTTATTATGTAAAACTGAAACAAAAAAAACAAAAAAGTAGTCATATTTGGTATTGTCGCGTCAGTAACAACCTGCTCTATAGAAATAGCATGCGATCTAACCTGTCAGTTCAACGATGTAAATAACAAAAAATACAAAACTGTCCCAAAACAGCTATTTTTTTGCAAATTATCCATTTTAATCCATTTTTCCAGTAACAAAGCAAGGGTTAACAGCCAAACAAAACTCAATATTTATTGCCCTGATTCTGTAGTTTGCAGAAACACCCCATATGTGGTCATAAACTGCTGTATGGCCAAATGGCAGGGCACAGAAGGAAGGGAACGCCATATGATTTTTGGAAGGCGGATTTTGCTGGACTGTTTTTTTTTGAGACTATGTCCCATTTGAAGCCCCCCCGATGCACCCCTACAGTAGAAACTCCAAAAAAGTGACCCCATTTTGGAAACTATGGGATAAGGTGTCAGTTTTGTTGGTACTATTTTAGGGTAAATATGATTTTTGGTTGCTCTATATTACACTTTTTTTGAGGCAAGGTAACAAAAATTTGAAATTCTGAAATTTCATCTCCATTTGCCAATAACTGTTGTGGAACACCTAAAGGGTTAACAAAGTTTGTAAAACTAGTTTTGAATACATTGAGGGGTGTAGTTTCTTAGATAGAGTCACTTTTATGGAGTTTCTATTCTAGGGGTGCATCAGGGGGCTTCAAATGGGACATGGTGTCAAAAATCCAGTCCAGCAAAATCCGCCTTCCAAAACCCATATGGCGTTCCTTTCCTTCTGCGCCCTGCCGTTTGGCCATACAGTAGTTTAGGACCACATATGGGGTGTTTCTGCAAACTACAGAATTGGGGCAATAAATATTGAGTTTTGTTTGGCTGTTAACCCTTGCTTTGTTACTGGAAAAAATGGATTAAAATAGAAAATTTTCCAAAAAATCGAAATTCAGAAATTTTATCTTTATTTGCCATTAACTCTTGTGGAAAACCTAAAGGGTTAATAATGTTTGTAAAATCAGTTTTGAGTACCTTCAGGGGTGTAGTTTCTAGAATGGGGTCATTTTTGGGTGGTTTCTATTATGTAAGCCTCGCAAAGTGACTTCAGACCTGAACTGGTCCCTAAAAAGTGGGTTTTTGAAAATTTCTGAAAAATGTCAAGATTTGCTTCTAAACTTCTAAGCCTTGTAATGTCCCCAAAAAATGAAATGGCATTCCCAAAATGATCGATACATGAAGTAGACATATGGGGAATGTAAATCAATAACTTTTTTTGGCAGTATTACTATGTATTCTAGAAGTAGAGAAATTGAAACTTGGAAAATTGAAAATTTTTCAAAATTTTTGGTAAATTTGGTATTTTTTTATAAATAAAAATGAAATTTTTCGACTTTATTTTACCACTGTCATGAAATACAATATGCAACGAAAAAACAATCTCAGAATGGCTTGGATAAGTAAAAGCGTTTTAAAGTTATCATCACGAAAAGTGACACTAGTCAGATTTTGAAAAAATGGCCTGGTCCTTAAGGTGAAATAGGGCAGTGTCCTTAAGGGGTTAAAGAACTAAATGCAACTAAAATGACATCAATTGTTTTTGTAATACAGTATTAAAATTTCTTTTGTGATTTCTTCATTGACACAATTATTCAACCCCTTAAAGACTACCACTCTTAAGAACAGAGGTTCATTCAAGTGTTTTCGATCAGGTATTGAAAACACCTGTGGATGTCAAGGAGCAGCAATCAAGCATAATAAGCACCAATTAGGCAGATTTAAAATGTCTGTGATACTCAGCTCTTTCTAGACATTTACTGGTGTGGTTACAAACATGGTGAAGTCAAGAGAATAGTCCAGGAAGACAAGAGAAGAGGTGATTTCTCTTCACAGAAAGGGCAATGGCTATAAGAAGATTGCAAAGATGTTAAACATACCAAGAGACACCATAGGAAGCATCATTCGCAAATTCAAGGCAAAGAGCACCGTTGAAACGCTACCTAGTCGTGGCAGAAAGAAGATGCTGACTTCGACTGCTGTGCGATACCTGAAGCGCAAAGTGGAGAAAAGTCCCGTATGACTGCTGAGGAACTGAAAAAAGATTTGTCAGATGCGGGTACTGAAGTTTCAGCTTAGACAATAAGGCGCACACTGCGTAATGAAGGCTTCCATGCCAGAAATGCAAGGCGCACCCCCTTGCTGTCTCCAAAGAATAAGAAGAGTCGACTGCAGTATGCCAAAAGTCATGTTGACAAATCACAAAAGTTTTGGGATAGTGTTCTGTGGACTGATGAAACAAAATTAGAACTGTTTGGGCCCATGAACGCTATGTTTGGAGGAGGAAGAACAAGGCCTATGAAGAAAAGAACACCTTGCCTACTGTGAAGCATGGCGGGGGTTCAATCATGCTTTGGGGCTGTTTTGCTTCTACAGGTACAGGGAAGCTTCAGCGTGTGCAAGGTACCATGAATTCTCTTCAGTACCAGGAGATATTGGATGAAAATGTGATGCAGTCCGTCACAAACCTGAGGCTTGGGAGACGTTGGACCTTTCAACAGGACAATGATCCCAAGCATACCTCGAAGTCCACTAGAGCATGGTTGCAGATTAAAGGCTGGAACATTTTGAAGTGGCCATCGCAGTCACCAGACTTAAATCCGATTGAGAACCTCTGGTGGGACTTAAAGAAAGCAGTTTCAGTGCTCAAGCCTAAGAATGTGACTGAACTGGAGGCTTTTGCCAGTGAAGAATGGGCAAAGATACCCGTAGATCGCTGCAAGACATTTGTGTCAAGCTATGCTTCACGTTTAAAAGCTGTTATAACTGGAAAAGGATGTTGTACTAAGTACTAAGATTGAATGTACCTTGGGGGTTGAATAAAACTGATAATGATGTGAGCACAGAAAATACATTTGTGGTTATTTCATTATAAATGTTATGTTATATTTGTCTGACTTACAAGTGTCTCTTTGATTTAATTGTAAACAAGATGACTGAAATGATCAAAATAAATGTCAAACTGGCCAAAACACTCAATTTCAGTGGGGGTTGAATAATTTTGAACACAACTGTATAGGCTTCACATACACATTTCATGCACATATATCTACATCAAGTACTTCTAGTACTTTTTGGATATTTTGCCAAGTGACCCATTCACTTCTATGGGGCCGCAAAAGATGCAGACAGCACACGTGTGAAAAAAAAGCAACACTTGAATGTTCTTTGGAATAGAAATGTAAGCCTCTTACTGTATCTTAAAGAGGACCTTTCACTTCGGATTGAGGTAGTGAAATACTTACACTGCCTTCCTGGGCGGCCCCCGCTGAGGTCCAGGCAACCGTTTTTTTTTTCAAAATATCCCCCGATTCATCCGGTCCGGTCACCGTTAGTTCTCACATGCAGCGATTCTTTGTATGAGGCGGGGACTTGTCTTTTTCCTGGGGAGTGGTTTTCCTCTCCCTGGATGCGAGCGCAGCCAATCATAGTGCTCGGCTCGCAGCCAGGGAGAGGAAAACCCAGGCAAAAGATGAGTCCCTGCCTCATACAAAGAATCGCCGCATGTGAGAACTAACGGGGACCGGAGCGGATGAATTGGGGGATATTTTGAAAAAGAAAAATGTTGCCTGGACCGCAGCGGGGCCCGCCCAGGAAGGTAGTGTAAGTATTTCACTACCTCAATCCTAAGTGAAAGGTCCTTTTTAAATGTAACATATCAGGACATGTATGATACAATCTCTGAAGGCAGCATGCAGTAGTGTCAGGCATGGAGATTGAAAGCCTGTGTTTTGCTGCAAACACCAAGCTGGCCTCTACATAACTTCGGTGCATACACCGCCAGCCTAAATCTATGCCAGCTCCCTTGCTGGTGTAGATTTAGATCATTTTCTATGCCTAAAAAAGGCATAGAAAATGATAAATGAGATTGGTCGGCCGGTCCAGCCCCGTTTTTGGAAGTGGCGTGGACAGGGAAGAGGGTCGCAGATTCGGCCGCAAATCCTCTTTGCGATCGAATCTGCTGCAGCAAAAATTGACATATATCTAATAATAAATGACCCCCATAGTTTATTTGTTGCAGTACATTGTTAGAACATTGCAGAGGGAGTTTCATATAGTTAGGTAATATGGGTTCCTCCTGCCCATCAGCCTCTAACTGACAGCTTTCTCCCTATAAGGGCGGGTTCACACTTACGTTAGGGTATTCTGTTACAGGACTTTGTTTACCGTCCTGCATAACGGAAACCAGACGGATCTGTTATACTTGCCCACAGACTTCTATTATGACGGATCAAAAAGAAATGCCTCTTAAAAGCTTCTATTTTGCATTCCATCTTACGAATTCCGTTATATTTCTGTTATAACGGAACCTATAACGGAATACCCTAATGCAAGTGTGAACCTGCCCTTACTGTGCATAGGGTGAAAGCTGCAAACCAGCGACTCGAGGGTGGCCGGAGCCTGTATCTCATGAATACATCAGACTTTTCTTGTTGTTTACTACATAGCAGAACACAATGCATTAAAAATCATGCAAAGAAATTATACTTTTACATTAAATGCAGTTCTTAGCAGTAGTCTGGATAATATCTAAGCTATTCAAAGTCATGCTTCCAGCTGAAATGCCATTTTATAAACAACAACTGTTTTCATATAAAATGCCCTGTAAAACCTTTTGTTATATAAAGTGTTGAAGTTAGAGAATCCATTCATGCATAAATATTTAGAGTACTAATTAGGCACAAAGAAAAGTAATTACCAGGAAAAGCATGTGAGGGAAAGCAAATAGCATGAAATATGTAACAGAATAACAACTTCCTGTACACACATTTCAGCACAACATTAAATGCTGAGCAAAATGTAGTTCTCAAAATTATATTTAAACACCATTTTAATTACACACTTAGCTTGGAAATAAAGAGTGACATTTTATAACTGTGCATAGTTAAACACAGCCACTCATTTTAAAAACATCGCTGGTTTACCATTTAGAGGGCTTGATAAAATGTTGCTTTCATTTATTAATTTATTGTTCATTTTGTGCATAAAATACAGGGCTCTGGAATTGTTAATTTTATTTCTAGTGATGCACATTCACCACACAATAAGCATATAAAAAAGTTAAAACTAAAGTTCTCTGAAACTTGGGGGACATTTAAAGGGAGTCACCAGGAGACCACGTAATTCACTGTTAAACCAGGTGCAGTGCTCTCTAGGGCTAGCTGTAATAAGGTACTCCATCCTGAAGCAAAAGTACATTTAATCTATATCCAGATGAGAAGTTGAGTGCCCTAGGCAGGGCCCAAGCCACTCGGTCCACCCTTGCTCCTTCTGCTTTCTCTGTCAGCCCTTCCCTCTCCTTTTTGATTGACAAGGGCAAGGAATTTGCACAGTCCTCTCACCTGTCCCTGTCAATCAAGAAAGAAAGGGGCAGGCTAGAAGAGGAAGCAGGAGGAGCAAAGGTGCACAGAGTGGCTTTGGCCTGTCTTCAGTATGGGTGCAGCCTGCCTCAGGAACATGTGTTTGTGTGGCCAGATGGGAGTGACGCTTCCTGGGATGCGCAGCGATGAGGAAGGGTGCATCTTTCTTACCTTCAGGGAACTCCCTGTTATTGGAGGATCTCTTGCCTGGTCTCAGCGGTTGCAGTGATTCGCAAGGCAGGTTCCCCGAAGCTTGAGTCCTAGATGAGACCAGGCTTGTTGCAAAAATGTACTGTAGTTTACTGCAGCAGTTAACTGATAAGTCACACAAGCACTGTACACCTGTACACATCAAGTACAGGTTCCAGAGTTGGCCGTGTGTGGAGGGCTGGTCTCTCTCTCTCTCTCTGTCTCTCTGTCTCTCTATCTCTGTTTAATCAAATGGTGCAATATTTTATTTTCCTGCCTAAGAGGTGCAATATCTCATTTTCTGGATAAACTTAGATATCCCAGTATCTTCAGTGGAATGCCATCTCTGGATAGTGGAATCTTTCTGTCCTGTTTGATATGATCGGAAGCCAGAAGCTTCTTACTTTCCCACCACATGCAGAGATGTCTGTAGCCTGGTAATAGTTGTGTTACCTTTCTTTGGGAAAATATTTTGCAACCCTCTGTTAATGTGGCAGCTAAACCTTTTGTGAGATCTCTTTCACCTCATGGCTAGCATATAAACTGTTAATTTTACAGCCTCTAATTCACAGGGTAGAGAGATTCCCTGTATCTGTGCTCCATGCTGCTGTCTAGCTGTTCTCACATCTACAGCTCACTACATATACTTCACTTTCTCCTGGAGAAGAAGGATGGGCCCAGCCCTGCCATGCCACTAGGGACCTCAGCCCCCTCTCCATACACAGTCTATGGGACATGTAATACATGAACTACAGTGACATTAACAACGGATAGAAAAGTGAGAAGTGGTATTACACTGGTTCTGGAAGGCTTTGTGCCAGGTTTATCAATTAATGTCCTGTAGACAGAAGGATGCCAAGGCATTTCCCTATTTTATAAAATGATTGCTATAATATGCTAGAAGAGATAAAACAGCCGACACTCCGTAGTGTAGCGTCCGGTGCACACGTCTAGGGTCGGCGTCCCATGTATACGATTACAGAAAAGACCGGCACTCGCTAGGCTGGATGCAATATCCTTTTCTTTTATTCTTGCCACATAGAGGAACAAGTAAGTGACGCGTTCCAGCCTAGCGAGTGTTGCTATAATATGCTGTCACTTTATGATCAGTGGGAGTCTAAGTTCTGAAACTTTCACTGAACCTAAGAATGACAGTGATGCTGAGCTGGTTTATCACTGCACAGTAGAATTGGGACCACCTGCTCTGTATGCAACTGCAACTTAGCCTCATGTAACTAGGGTTGGCTGCAGTTCCTTGTCCAGGTAGTTGTGTTAAAATGGGTTCTCATTTACAGAGGCAAGTCTAGTTACATTTTGGGTTCATGGTAATAGGAGCACTATCAGGGGCATACATAGAAATCATTGGGCCCCATAGCAAGAATCTGAATTAGGGACCCCTAACCCCGCCCACTACCCTGGCCCATCCCACCTCCTGCCCTGGCTCCATCCCTGCCACACCCACATTTGCAAATAAAGAAATGTATACATGACCTACTGAGGACTCCAGCATAACGCAAACTGTACGGATCCGTTATGCAGCTCATAGACGTACATTATGACGGAACTCCTCTAAAGGCATTCCGTTATGGATTCCGTCATGGAATTGTTTTATGGTCTGTGGTAACGGAATCTATAACGCAATTCACCTTTTATCACCAAACGAAGCGTGAACTAATTTCAAAATATGAAATCCGCTCAACTCTAATTATGAACAGACTGGGAGCGACTACTGTTGATGGTTTTATTTGTGTTTTTGAGGTGACAGGTTCCCTTTAACAGCAAGCAGAGTTCATGTGAGGGTGAGGGGGCCCTGTCCTGAGTCCTCTATGAGCCTACAGTGCCCCCCACCCCTACAGGAACTCGGCATCGGCACAAAACAAACACAGCCTTGCAATGCGCAATGCAGTGTAAGAAGGGGGAGCATCAGAGCAAGGAAATGCTCCAATACTCCACTAATATGTACTTAAACAATAAAGAACAGCTTATATCTAGGTTCAGCCTTGAACCTGGGGAACCCCTTTAAGAAACAGCATAGCACTCTGAGTATAGAAAGATGAATTTTGATTTGGTCATGAATCAGCTCATTCAGGAGAGACAAGAGAGGGCTTAAGTCTAAGCCATCTGAGAGCCAGTCTAACTTTGCTAGTGAATGACCTTCTGCAACCTGCTATATATTACAATGTATTGGAATACATATAGGCTAAATTTTCCAAATGACCCCAAATTTCTAATAAACCACATGCAATAAAAAAAAAAAAGATATTACTGTAACGGAACGCCTGGCACCCCGACTGGGCACCTTCCGTTGACTCTTGCTCCTAGCGCTTCCTGAGGGCTCCAAGCACTCCACCGGACACCATAAGCACCTCTCCTAACTCCCAGAAAGCAGGAACCAGGAACAAGCTCTTACAAGAGCTTATACTCAGGGGAGTATTGTGATATAGCAATCCGCAAGAGTGTAGTTATCCTATGCCCCAACCATGAGCCAAAACTTCATGAAGGGGTAAGCAGAACTTCTTTATTGGATGGCCAAAGCTTGGCCATTTATGCAAGTCCTCCAGCAAGGGCTACTCCCCCGGGGACCTGATTGAGGACAGGCACACAAAATACAGTGACCAATTATCCTACAGCCAGATATATCACAACCCCACATGCATTGTCCATTGTGCTTGCTGATTGCGTCCAGGTAATGTCCATTGTGATTCTTAATTGCGTCCCAGGTAATGTCCATTGTAAATGTTGATTAGGTCACAGGCAATGTCCATTGTGAATGTTGATTAGGTCACAGGCAATGTTCATTGTGAATGTTGATTAGGTCACAGGCAATGTCCATTGTGAATGCTAACTGTCACTGGGGCCATAGCCACAGGGTAAGAGGCTGACCAGCAGGCCTCTCCAACTCCCCGTGACAAAGGTGCTTTTGTCACAATTACAATTAGTGATGAGCGAGCATGCTCGGCCGAGTACTAGTTCGGCTCGAGCATCGATGTGCTCGGCGCTTGGCTTTACTCGGCCGAGCGCCACATGTGGTTGTCACATTGCTCGAGTCTCCTCCCAGCACGTTTGGCGCCTTCTAACCAGCCAATCAAGGTACAGGTAAGTAATTCCCCTCAGTGTAAGGCCATAGCCATGTTAGTGTACTTTTACACTAGCGTTTTGGATTCCGTTTGTGAGATCCGTTTCAGGGCTCTCACAAACGGTCCAAAACGGATCAGTTAAGCACCAATGCATTCTGAATGGATAAGGATCCGTTCAAAATGCATCAGTTCGGCTCCGTTCCGCTTCTATTCTGTTTTGGAGGCAGACACCAAAACGCAGCATGCAGCATTTTAGTGTCTGTCTGAAGAGGCGGAGCTTAACGGATCCGTTTTGAATTACAATGCAAGTCAATGGGGACGGATCTGTTTTCAATGACACAATATGGTGCCTTTGAAAACTGATCCGTTCCCCATTGACTTTCAAAGTAATTCAAAACGGATCCGTTTTGGACTTTGTCATTTTTCTTTTAACTAATGCAAACGGATCCGTTCTGAACGGATACAAATGTTTGCATTATAGGTGCGGATCCGTCTGTGCAAAAAAAAGACGGATCCGCACCAACGCAAGTGTGAAAGTACCCTTAGCTGTAAGCCTTACACTGATTGGCTGGCCAGAACACTTGATACCATTTCATATGAGAGCTGAGGTCCGGCACTCGGCTCATTCAGCGTCAGGGAGAGCAGACAGTAGGCAGGGACAGATAGCATTTTGCTCTAAACTTACTGATTTCACTCCAAAAACCTTATTGAAAGAACTAACAGTCCTTTTAAGAACTAGAGTGTGTGTTTGACAGCAGTGCAGCACTTTTTTTTTTTTTTTAAGAAGGGGGTTAATTCAGCACTATCAGGGACATGCATCACCAGGAAGAGATAGATAAGTGCAGGGCTTGAAAATCGCTTTGATAACTTTGATAAGACAGAAAGATTTCCGATTAGTGACATCTACAAAACGCCATTATTAAGCAGTGTGTTGGGCATATATTATCAAAAGGGGCTTATTCACTACAGTGTTCCTTGGTACTGAGATATACACTGCACCATCATAAAGCAGTGTGTTGGGCAGACATTATTAAAAGGGGCTCATTCACTACAGTGTTCCTTGGTACTGAGATATACACTGCAACATCATAAAGCAGTGTGTTGGGCAGACATTATTAAAAGGGACTTATTCACTACTGTGTGCCTGGTACTGAGATATACACTGCACCACTATAAAGCAGTGTGTTGGGCAGACATTATTAAAAGGGGCTCATTCACTACAGTGTTCCTTGGTACTGAGATATACACTGCAACATCATAAAGCAGTGTGTTGGGCAGACATTATTAAAAGGGACTTATTCACTACTGTGTGCCTGGTACTGAGATATACACTGCACCACTATAAAGCAGTGTGTTGGGCAGACATTATTAAAATGGGGTTATTCACTACAGTGTTCCTGCTACCGAGATATACACTGTACCATCAGAGAAATTATTTGTTCTTGGGAAATTATTGTGCCACATCTGTGTGTGCGTTCAATCCGCAACCGTTATATTACTCCAGCAGACAGTGATTTATATTTTGGCCATAGTTAACAAGTTTTGGGCACATCTGTGTGTGCATTTAGGCCGCAGCCGTATATACAGTATTCCAGTACAGAGTACATTTTATTTGGGACAAATTTGTATCCAAAATAGAACTACATCCAAATAAAGTGTGTATTGTCAAAATTACATTATCTCTGGCCTAGTGTAGTAGCGAAAAATTGTATTTATCTGTCTCCTGTTCATTACAGCCAGCAAATAAAGTGTGTACTGTAAAATTACATTATCTCTGGGCTAGTGGGGTGCCGAAAAATTGTATTTCTGTCTCCTGTACATTACAGAAAGCAGATACAGTGTTTAATGTAAAAATTACATTATTCATGGCCTAGTGTGGTGGTGAAAAATTGTATTTCTCTGTCTCCAGTACATTACAGAAAGCAAATATAGTGTTTACTGTAAAAAATACATTATCCGTGGCCTAGTGTGGTGGTGAAAATTTGTATTTCTCTGTCTCCTGTACATTATAGAAAGCAAATGCAGTGTGGACTGTAAAAATTACATTATCCGTGGCCTAGTGTGGTGGTGAAAAATTGTATTTCTCTGTCTCCTTTACATTACAGAAAGCAAATACAGTATGTACTGTAAAAATTACATTATCCGTGGCCTAGTGTGGTGGTGAAAAATTGTATTTCTCTGTCTCCTTTACATTACAGAAAGCAAATACAGTGTGTACTGTAAAAATTACATTATCTGTGGCCTAGTGTGGTGGTGAAAAATTTTATTTCTCTTTCTCCTGTACATTACAAAAAGCAAATAGAGTGTTTACTGTAAGAATTACATTATCCGTAGCCTAGTGTGGTGGTGAAAAATTGTATTTCTCTGTCTCCTGTACATTACAGAAAGCAAATTCAGTGTGTACTGTAAAAATTACATTATCTGTGGCCTAGTGTGGTGGTGAAGAATTGTATTTTTCTGTCTCCTATACATTAAAGAAAACAAATACAGTGTTACCTGTAAAAATTACATTATCTGTAGCCTAGTGTGGTGGTGAAAATTGTATTTCTCTGTCTCCTGTTCATTACAGAAAGCAAATACAGTGTTTACTGTAAAAATTACATTATCTGTGGCCTAGTGGGGTGCCGAAAAATTGCATTCCTCTGTCCCCTGTACATTATAGAAAGCAAATACAGTGTTTACTGTAAAATTATATTACCTGTGGCCTAGTGTGGAGCTGAAAAATTGTATTTCTTTGTCTCCTATACATTACAGAAAGCAAATACAGTGTTTACTGTAAAAATGACATTATCCATGGCCTAGTGTGGTGGTGACAAATTGTATTTCTCTGTTTCCTATACATTACAGAAAGCAAAAACAATATTTACTGTAAAAATAAAATTACCTGTGGCCTAATGTGGTGTCAAAAAATTGCATTTCTCAGTCTCCTGTTCATTACAGCCAGCAAATACAGTGTATACAGTAAAAAATGCATTATCTGTGGCCTAGTGTACTTCTGAAAATCTTTATTTTTCTGTGTTCAGTACATTATAGCAAGATAATACCGTGTGTACTGTAAAAATAACGCTATCTCTGTGCTATTGTAGTGCCGAAAATCTGTATTTTTCTGTATCCATTACTGTCCTGCATCAGAAAACGGTGTCTTTAGCGGACATTAAAACAATCTGCGCCACATCTACAGACAAAACCATTAATATGAAGAAGGCGAGCACAAAGGGAGGGGGAAGTGGGCATGATGCTGATAGTGCAAGCAGAAGCCATGGCCCTTGGAGTGATGCTGATGGTGCAAGCAGAGACCGCGGCCCTGGGCGCAGTGAAACTGTGCCTGCTGCCAGTGCACCAGAAAAATAAAAAAAATACGCCTTACTCAGCTTCATGTCCAACTTAGTTGGGTGGCGCAGGACAACACTGTCCAAGTCGGACCATTGTGCGAACAGGTAGTCGTTTGGATTGCAGAAGATAATGCTTCCAGTCAGTTAAGTCCAACCCTCTCTTCCACGAAGTCCAGTCTCTGTAGCCAAAAGTCTGGTCAACCGAATCCTCACTCTGATCCTCCTTCCTACCACCATGTCGCGTCTGGGCAAACAAGTGATCCCACACTTGTATATACACAGGACCTCTTTTCATCGCCATTACTTGGTTTGGCTCTCTCGCCAAGCACACTTGAAGAGGTACCTGAGATATTGTGCCCCGATTCCCAACCTCTTGTGCCTTCACAGTCTCAAGAAAATGACGGTGGTGAACGGCAATCATTCGTTCATGAGGTGGATGATGATGAGACACAGTTGCCAATCACTGAGGTGGTGGTTAGGTCAAGTCAGGGGGATGAGCAGAGTGAGGAAGTGGAGGAGGAGGTGGTAGATGACGAGGTCACTCACCCAACATGGTTAGGTGAAAAGCAGTACAAAGGGGGAGGGATCCGTAGAACCACAACAGACTGGAAGAGGCAGTGGGATGGCAAAAGGGAGACGTGAGCCCACACCAAACAGGCCTGCAACCATTACACCGAGCACCCCCATGCGTAAATCGACCTTACCATGGGGTAGGTGTTCCGCAGTATGACGCCTTTTTGAGGAAAGCGCAGACGACAAAAGAGTAATAGTTTGCAACCTGTGCCGTACCAAAATGAGCTAGGACGTGAACACTAACAACCTAACCACCACCAGCATGATCCGCCACATGGCATCCAAGCACCCTAATAAGTGGGTCGAACACAAGGGTCCACACTCTGCGTCTGAGGGTCCCACCACTGCCTTCACTTCCCCTGTGTTACGCACTGCTGGCCAATTCCCTGTCGAAGGCGCAGGCTCGGATGCCCCTCGCCCTGCACCTGGATCTTTGCATGAACCGTCAGCAACAGCATCCACTTCCCTGTCCCAGCGCAGCGTCCAAATGTCCATAACACAGGAATTTGAACACAAGCGCAAATACCCACCCACCCAAAGGCCATATCACTAAATGCTCAACTTTTGAAATTACTGGCACTTGAAATGTTGCCATTTAGGCTTGTGGACACTGAGGCCTTCTGCAACCTAATGTTGGTGGCCGTCCCTCGTTACGCGGTCCCCAGCCGCCACTATTTTTCACAGTGTGCCGTGCCCGCCTTACGCCAGCATGTGTCCCAGAACATCACCTGTGCCCTGACCAACGCACTTACTGGGAAGGTCCACCTCACCACGGACACATGGACAAGTGATGGTGGCCATGGATGCTACATTTCCCTGACCGCACAATGGGTGAATGTTGTGGAGGCCGGGAGTGAGTCGGACCCTGGGATGGCACAGGTGCTACCCACGCCCAGGATTGCGGGCCCTACATTTATCAGGGTCTCCGCCAGCAGCTATGTTACTGGCTCCAACCCCTACTTCTCCTCCTCCGCCGCCTCCTACTTAACTTCCACCTCCAACATCAGTCATCCATCAGTGGCTAGCTGGAAGCAGTGTAGCACTGCTGTGCGTAAGTGTCAGCAGGCCATGCTGAAGCTGATCTGCTTAGGGGACAAACAGAACACCCCCGCAGAGCTGTGTCAGGGTATAAGGGACAAAATCGAGCTGTGACTGTCGCCACTCAACCTAGAAACAGGCATGGTTGTGTCCAACAATGGCCGTAACTTGGTGGCAGCTTTGAAGCTCGGCAACCTGACACACATTCCATGCACAGCCCACCTCTTAAACTTAGTGGTTCAGCGGTTTATCAAAATCTACCCAATTTGCAGGAGCTACTAGTGAAGGCACACCGATGTGTGTTCATTTCTGCAAGTCGTCCACAGCTTCAGCCGGTCTTTCAACGCTGCAGCAGTGCTTGCGGCTTCCACCTCACCGACTGTTGTGCGACGTGAGTGCGTGGTGGAACTTTACGTTCTACATGTTGGCCAGGCTTTGTTAGCAGCAGAGGGCAGTTGTGGAATACCAGCTGCAACATGTTCGTCGCCTTTCCATTCAACTGCCACTATTCATAAGCGAGGAGTGGGCATTGATGTCAGACCTATGTGAGGTTTTAAAAAATTGTGATGAATCCACACAGATGGTTAGTGGCGATAATGCTATTATCAGCTTAACCATCCCACTGCTATGTCTAATCAAACGATCGCTGCTCACAATCAAGGAGGATGCTATGAATGTGGCAGATGAGGTAATGGTGGAGGAGATGTCACAGGGTTATAGCCAGACCTCCCCCAGTTCGTCTTCTCAGTGCCAATTGGGCCATGAAGAGGAGGTGGAGGAGCTGGAGACACTTGCTTCTGCTATAGAGGCTAGTACCCATGGAACTTTAATTCCATCTGTTCAGCGTGGAGGGACAGAAGAGGAGGAGGAGGAGAAAGAGGGTATGGAGAGTCATCCTGAAGTTGACATCGACGTCTTGCCCGTTGGTACTCTATCACACATGGCTGACTTCATGTTAGGCTGCCTTTCCCGCGACCCCAGCCTTATACGCATTTTAGTTAACACAGATTACTGGGTGTTCAAGCTTCTCGACCCCGGCTACAAAGAGAACTTCTCATCTCTGATTCCTGTGGTGGAGAGGACGAGTAAAACCGTGCAATACCAGAAGGTACTTGTTGACAGATTGCTCCAAAATTTTCCATCTGACAATGCGGCCGCCAGAGTCCGTACTTCCATAGGCAACCGAGAAAGGGAGACAAAAGGGTCCCCCAGTAGTTCTAACAGAGGCAGGGCAACACTTTCCAAGGCATGGGACACTTTCATGACACCCCACCAGCAACCTCACCCTGAATCGCGGCCTAGTGCCACAAGGAGGAAAACGTTTTGGAAGATGGTGAAGGAATAGATTGCAGACTGTGTCAGCGTCCTAAATGATCTCTCAGTGCCTTACAACTACTGGGTGTCCAAGCTGGACACGTGGCAAGAGCTTGCGCTCTATGCCTCGGAGGTGCTGGCCCGCCCTGCAGCCAGAGTATTGTCTGAGCGTGTATTTAATGCTGCTGGTGGCATTATAACAGATAAGAGTATTCACTTGTCCATTGACAATGGTGACAGGTTGAACCAGATAAAAATGAACAAAGCCTGGATTGCCCCTGACTTCTCCACTCCACCAGAGGAAAGCTGAGCTAATGAGAAACAAAAACACAATTTAAATGTATGCTTTATAATGTACTCAATCCACAAGATTCAGATTTTTGTACCCCTTTCCCTGTAAAAAGGGTATATGTTTGAAACTTGTTTTCTCATCCGCCTCCTCCTCCGCCTCCTGGTCCATACAGAATATATATGTTCTCAATGCAATCTTTTGTAGGGATCGCTCAGCTTCAGGCCCTCACCTCCAATGCTTTATACCGTCTGCTCACCTGTAAACCACCACTGCAATCATTTATGGGGTTCGCTAGGCTTCAGGCCCTCACCTCCAATGCTTTATATCGTCTGCTCACCTATATCCCATCACTGCAATGTTTTATTGGGTTCGCTAGGCTTCAGGCCCTCAGCTCCAATGCTTTATACCGTCTTCTCACCTGTAGGCCACCACTGCAATGATTTATGGGGTTCGCTAGGCTTCAGTCCCTCACCTCTAATACTTTATATTGTCTGCTCACCTATATCCAATCACTGCAATATTTTATTGGATTCGCTAGGCTTCAGGCCCTCAGCTCCAGTGCTTTATAAGGTCTGCTCACCTGTAGCCTATCACTGCAATATTTTATGGGGTTCTCTAGGCTTCAGGCCCTCACCTCCAATGCTTTATAACTAGGGATGAGCGAATCCGAACTGGATAGTTCGGGCTCGTACCGAAATTTGAGGTGTTCGGGACCCGGACCCGAACATTATCAAAAAAAGTTCGGGTTTGGGTCCGTTGTTCGGTGATTTCTTCCCGCTTTCTGAAGGGCTGCACAGCAGACAATCAGCTAGCGTTTTACTTCTTGCCCTAAAAAGCAATCACAGCCATGCCTACTAATGGCATGGCTGTGATTGGCCAAGTGCAGCATGTGACCCAGCCTCTATTTAAGCTGGAGTCACGTAGCGCGGCACGTCACTCCGCTCTGATTAGTGTAGGGATAGGAAGCAGCTGCTGTGAGGGCGAGATTAGGCAGGGAAAATTCAGCAAAAACACCTAATGAAGTGATCGGTCTACAGCTATGAAACATTCAACTTCTGCTAGTTAATTGCTCACTGGTTTTTAGGCTGCACAGAGTGTTTTTCTGTCACTTTTTTATGGGGTGATTGGTGGCAATTTAGTGTCTAGAAACTCAGGATAGAAATTTCTTTATTTTATTGAGGGGTTAAATTCAATTGCCAAAATAGCAATCCCCTAAATCTGGTGTTCCAGCTGTGGCTTGCCAAGTGTAATACTGTCTGCTGTCTGGCAAAGGATAGATTTTTTTCTGTGGTGAAATTCAATTGCCAAAATAGCAATCCCCTAAATCTGGTGTCCCAGCAGTGGCTGGCAAAGTTTAATAGTGTCCAGCAAAGGATATATTTTTGCAGGCCAAGTGTAAATCTGTCCGTTAAAGGGTATATTACACTCAGTGTGCATCTCCAAGTGTATTTATTTCTGTTACAGGGTATATTACACAAAGTGTTAAAATACAAGTGCTGAAAGCATAATCCTATATATTTTTTCACACGCTACTGTGCATCTCAAAGTGTAAATCTGTCCGCAAAAGGATACCTTTTACCCAGGGCCTGAATAGTAGGCCTACAGTTGATATTCCCCTAAATCTGTGGTTACTGCTGTGCCTGGATTAGTGTAATACGGTACATAAATAGATAGCCAGATATTGTTAGGTGCCTGTAAGAAAAAGCCTGAATTTGAATTTAATACATTGGACCAAATAATTTTTTTCTTATTGTGGTGAACTGTAACAATGAGGAATACATCTAGTAAGGGACACGGACGCGGAGATGGTCGTGGTGTTGTTAGTTGACCCTCTGGTGCTGGGAGAGGACGTGGCCGTCCTGCCACAGCCACATGTGCTGGGTGAACCAAATACCTCAGGTTCCGATACCTGCCAGAATTTACAGTGATATTTGGTGGGGACCAATGCCGTTCTAAGGATGGTAAGGCCTGAGCAAGTACAGGCGCTAGTCAGTTGGGTGGCCGACAGTGGATCCAGCACATTCACAACATTATCTCCCACCCAGTCTTCTGCAGAAAGCGCACAGGTGGCACCTGAAAACCAAGCCCATCAGTCTGTCACATAACTCCCATGCATATCAGGGAAACTGTCTAAGCCGCAAGTTATGCAGCAGTCTCTTATGCTGTTTGAAGACTCTGCTGGCAGGGTTTCGCAAGGGAATCCACCTAGCCCTTCCCCAGTGGTGGAAGACATAGACTGCACTGATGCACAACCACTTATGTCTTCTGATGACGAGGACATAGAAATACCACCTCATCAGAGTCCGCACGTCTCTGATGATGACGAATCACAGGTGCAAACTGCTGCGTCTTTTTGCAGTGTGCAGACAAAAACAGGAGGTCAGGGAGGAAGACTGTGTGGAAGATGATGCAGGGGACAATGAGGTCCTAGACCCCACATGGAATGAAGGTCGTGCCACTGACTTTCATAGTTCAGAGGAAGAGGCAGTGGTGAGACCGAGCCAACAGCGTAGCAAAAGAGGGAGTAGGGGGCAAAAGCAAAACAGCAGCCGCCAAGAGAGTTCGCCTGCTACTGGCCACCACCACCAGGGACCAAGCATCCCAAAGGTAGCTTCAAGGAGTTCCCTGGCATGGCACTTCTTTAAACAATGTGCTGACGACAAGACCCGAGTGGTTTGCACGCTGTGCCATCAGAGACGGAAGCGAGGCATTAACGTTCTGAACCTTAAAACAACCTGCATGACCAGGCATCTACATGCAAAGCATGAACTGCAGTGGAGTAAACACCTTAAAAACACGGAACTCACTCAGGCACCCTCTGCTCCCTCTTCTGCTGCAGCCTCGGCCTCTTCCTCTGCCTCGGGAGGAATGTTGGCACCTGCCGCCCACCAAAGAGAGGATGTGCCACCAACACCACCACCTCCGTCACCAAGCATATCCACCATGTCACACGGCAGCTTTCAGCTCTCCATCTCACAAACTTTGGAGAGAAAGTGTAAATTCCCACCTAGCCACCCTCGAGCCCTGGGCCTGAATGCCAGCATTTCTAAACTCCTGGCCTTTGAAATGCTGTCATTCAGGCTGGTGGACACAGACAGCTTCAAACAGCTGATGGCCATGGCTGTCCCACAGTATGTTGTTCCCAGCTGCCACTACTAGTATCTGATAAAATCAAGTGTGCACTGCGCAACACCATCTGTGGCAAGGTCCACCTAACCACAGATATGTGGACCAGTAAGCACAGCCAGGAACGCTATATCTCCCTAACTGCACACTGGGTAAATGTAGTGGCGGCTGGGCCGCAGGCGGAGAGTTCTTTGGCTCATGTCCTTCTGCCGCCAAGGATCGCAGGGCATCATTCTTTGCCTCCTGTAGCCTCCTCCTCCTGCTCGGCTTCCTCCTCCTCTTCTTCCACCTGCTTATCAAGTCAGCCACACACCTTCACCACCAACTTCAGCACAGCCCGGAGTAAATGTTAGCAGGCCATTTTGAAACTCATATGTTTGAGGGACAGGCCCCACACCGCGCAGGAGTTGTGGCGGGGTATTGAACAACAGACCGACGAGTGGTTGCTGCCGGTGGGCCTCAAACCCAGCCTGGTGGTGGGCAATAATGGGCGAAATCTCGTCGCAGCTCTGGGACTAGCCGGTTTGACACACATCCCTTGCCTGGCGCATGTGCTGAATTTGGCGGTGCAGAAGTTTCTTTACAACTACCCTGACATGTCAGAGATGCTGCATAAAGTGAGGGCCGTCTGTGCGCGCTTCCGGCATTCACATTCTGCGGCTGCTCGCCTGTCTTCGCTACAGCGTAACTTCGGACTTCCCGCTCACTGCCTCATATGCGACGTGCCCACCAGGTGGAACTCCACTTTGCACATGCTGGAGAGACTGTGCGAGCAGCAGCAGGCCATAGTGGAGTTTCAGCTGCAGCACGCACGCGTCAGTCGCACTGCGGAACAGCACCACTTCACCACCAATGATTGGGCCTCCATGCGAGACCTGTGTGCACTGTTGTGAAATCTCATCGGAGCTCTGGGACTAACCGGTTTGACGCACATCCCTTGCCTGGTGCATGTGCTGAATTTGGTGGTGCAGAAGTTCATTCACAACTACCCCGACATGTCAGAGCTTCTGCATAAAGTTCGGGCCGTCTGTGCTCGCTTCCGGCGTTCACATCCTGCCGCTGCTCGCCTGTCTGCGCTACAGTGTAACTTCGGCCTTCCCGTTCACCACCTCATATGCGACGTGCCTACCAGGTGGAACTCCACCTTGCACATGCTCTGCAAGCAGCAGCAGGCCATAGTGTAGTTTCAGCTGCAGCAAGCACGGGTCAGTCGCACTGCAGAACAGCACCACTTCACCACCAATGACTGTGCCTCCATGC
This sequence comes from Bufotes viridis, assembly GCA_033119425.1. Classification (NCBI taxonomy): domain Eukaryota; kingdom Metazoa; phylum Chordata; class Amphibia; order Anura; family Bufonidae; genus Bufotes; species Bufotes viridis. Next base: position 72,137,290 of record CM065596.1, read on the forward strand.
GAGACCTGTGTGCTTTGTTGCGCTGTTTCGAGTACTCCACCAACATGGCCAGTGGCGATGAATCCATTATCAGCGTTACAATACCACTTCTATGTCTCCTTGAGAAAACACTTAGGGCGATGATGGAAGAGGAGGTGGCCCAGGAGGAGGAGGAAGAGGGGTAATTTTTAGCACTTTCAGGCCAGTCTCTTAGAAGTGGCTCAGAGGGAGGTTTTTTGCAAAAGCAGAAGCCAGGTACAAATGTGGCCAGCCAGGGCCCACTACTGGAGGACAAGGAGGACGAGAATGAGGAGGTGGAGGAGGATGAGAATGAAGCATGTTCACAGCGGAGTGGCACCCAATGCAGCTCGGGCCCATCACTGGTGTGTGGCTGGTGGGAAATTGAGGATGATGACGATACGCCTCCCACAGAGGACAGCTTGTCCTTACCTCTGGGCAGCCTAGCACACATGAGCGACTACATGCTGTAGTGCCTGCGCAACGACAGCACAGTTGCCCACATTTTAACGTGTGCGGACTACTGGGTTGCCACCCTGCTGGATCCCCGGTACAAAGACAATGTGTCCACCTTACTTAGTGCACTGAAGCGTGATAGGAAGATGCGCGAGTACAAGTGCACGTTGGTAGACGTGCTACTGAGAACATTCCCAAATGTCACAGGGGAACAAGTGGAAGTCCAAGGTGAAGGCAGAGGATGAGTAAGAGGTCGCTGATGCAGCTGTGTCACGGCCAGCTCCTCTGAGGGCAAGGTTAGCATGGCAGAGATGTGGAAAAGTTTTGGCACCACGCCACAGCTAACTGCACCACCACCTGATACGGAACGTGTTAACAGGAGGCAGCATTTCACTAACATGGTGGAAGAGTACTTGTGCACACCACTCCATGTACTGACTGATGGTTCAGCCCCATACAACTTCTGGGTCTCCAAATTGTCCACGTGGCCATAGCTAGCCATTTATGCCTTGGAGGTGCTGGCCTGCCCGGTGGCCAGTGTTTTGTCTAAACGTGTATTCAGCACGGCAGGTGGCGTCATTACTGACAAACGCAGCCGCCTGTCCACAGCCAACGTGGACAAGCTGACATTCATAAAAATGAACCAGGCATGGATCCCACAGGACCTGTCCATCCCTTGTGCAGAATAGGCATTTATAATTACGTCCCCTTAACCATATATTCTTGTACTCCAGTTTACTTCTTTATTGAAACCTCTTTTTTTCATTTTACCATTATTTTGCGGGGCAACCCAAAGTTGAATGAACCTCTGCTCCATCTGGTTGCCATGGCCCTGAGTCTGTGAATGAGGCCTGTGGCACTGCAGGCAGACATAAATCCTTTTTGGCTGTGATGAGAACATCAACTCCCATAGCATTCCGACCTGATGCCACCCCAACCTCCTATTCCACCTCCTCCTCCTTCAAGTTGCCAATTGATATTGGTTAATTTTTATTTATTTTATTTTATTTTAACTTTAAGTCATTTCCCTAGCAATTTTACAGCCTTTTTAGTGCCCAAAAGTTCAGGTCCCTATTGACTTCAATGGGGTTCGGGTTCGGGGGGAAGTTCGGGTCGCGTTTGAACTTCTCGAACCCGAACATTTAGTTGTTCGCTCAACTCTATTTATAACGTCTGCTCACCTGTAGCCCATTACTGCAATGATTTATGGGGTTCTCTAGGCTTCAGGCTCTCACCTCCAATGCTTTATACCGTCTGCTCTCATGTAGCCAATCACTGCAATGTTTTATGGGGTTCGCTATGCTTCAGTCCCTCACCTCCAATGCTTTATACCGTCTGCTCACTAGAGATGTCCCGAACTATTTGCCGGCCAACAGTTCCCGGCCAACATCGCTTCTTAATGTTCACCGCGGCGGGCGAACATAGTGTATGCAATGTTTGGTCCGCCCTCTATACATCATCATTGAGAAGACTTTGACCCTGTACCTCACAGTCAGCAGACACATTCCAGCCAATCAGCATACCCTCCCTCCCACCTCCTATTAAAAAGCAATGACAGCATCTGTCTTAGATTCATTCTGAAGCTGCAGTGTTAGTTAGAGCAGGGAGAGTGCTGCTGCTGCTGAATTAATATAGGGATTCTAGGGAAAGCGTTAGCTACTAGTGTTCTGTGTCCACGCAAGTCCTCAAAGACTCATCAGCTGTAAGGACAGCGTCCTGACAGCACCCCAAAAAGCCCTTTTTAGGGCTTGTAAATCAGTCTGCTTTTATTTATTTTTTCTATATATATATTGCAGTTGCCTGTCCATGTGTGAGCGGCCACAGGCCGACAGACTGTACTGTGTGCACACCACTCATATAGGGTGGCACAGTACCTTGCAGATAAAAAAGTCATTTAATTTTTACCCTTTAAAATAATTGCATTTGCCTGCCAGTGTGTGTCAGGCCCACAGACTGTACTGTGTGCACACCACTCATATAGGGTGTCACAGTACATTGCACGGCGCATGCGCAGTGCCCCAAATTGGAAGGAAGAGGACCGACCAACCATCTTTTTCCATCTCCCGGTTCCTAAAATCTATTCGATACACATCCCCTGAGAGGGGACGTAACAGGCATTAAACTGATAGGAATAGTACTACTTAACACACCACTCATATAGGGTGGCACAGTACATTGCACGGCACACGCGCGATGCCCAAAATTGAAAGGAGGAGGACCGACCAACCATCTTTTTCCATCTCCCGGTTTAAAAAATCTATTCAATACATGTCCCCTGATAGGGGACGTAACAGGGATTAAACTGATAGGAATAGTACTACTTAACACACCACTCATAAAGGGTGGCACAGTACATCGCAAGGCGCACGCGCAGTGCCCCGAATTGGAAGTAAGAGGACCGACCAATCATCTTTTTCCATCTCCTGGTTCCTAAAATCTATCCGATACACCGGCCCCTGATAGTGGGCGTAACAGGGATTAAACTAATATGAATAGTACTACTTAACACACCACTCATGTAGGGTGTCACAGTACATTGCACGGTGCACACGCAGTGCAGGGGACAAAACAGAGATTAAACTGGTTAGAACAGATTATTTTCATTAAAAAAGAGGAAAGCCTCTGCGGAGCTGGGTATTTTTTGGCCGCGTTACTGAACGCTCATGCACAATGGCTGTAGGCTCATGCGTCCTTTTGCGGAGGTGGCAAACCTAGTCAGTCAAACCCAAGGCAACATCATCAACCTCATACCATATGCATTTTTTCTGGAGCGTGCCCTGCGAAGAGTGCTGGATCAGGCCGTAGATGAGCATGAAGAGGAAGATTTGTGGTCACCATCACCACCAGAAGCAGCCTTGTCGTCGTCGATTGCTGGACCTGCGGCAACGCAGAGAGAGGAGTCTGAAGAAGAGGAGTCAGAGGAGGAAGATGGCTTTGAGGAGGTGGAAGACCAACCACAGCAGGCGTCCCAGTGGGGTTGTTGTCACCTTTCGGGTACCCTTGGTGTTGTACATGGCTGGGTGGAGAAAGAGACCTTCAATGACGTCAGTGAGGACATGGAATGGGACATGGCTAGCGTGGTATCCAACCTTGTGCAAATGGGGAGTTTGCGGTTGTGCAAATGGACTGTTTGCGGTTATTTGCGGTACGTTAAACGGGGAGTCTGGTCTGTCAGAATTTGGTCTGTCACTGTGAAGCAGGTGTAACCCTTACACTACCTGATCGATACAACATCATACCTGATCGTATACACAATCTGGAAGTTTTAAAGCACGTTATTCCAAACTATTTAGGATTGTTAGGTGATTTATGCCCTTTATGGATTAAAACCCGACTCCATCACTATTATGTCCAGAAAGAGTGGGTTTTGAAATTCGCCTGCCTATTGAAGTTTATGGCGGTTTGCCCGATTCGGCCGTTCGCGAACATTTGCGGTAATTCGCGTTTGCGAAAATTTTTATGTTCGCGACAACTCTACTGCTCACCTGTAGGCCATCACTGCTATGATTTATGGGGTTCGCTAGGCTTCATGCCCTCACATCCAATGCTTTATATTGTCTGCTCAACTGTAAGCCATCACTGCAATGTTTTAGGGGTTTTGTAGGCTAGAGGCCCTCACCTCCAATGTTTTATACCATCTGCTCACCTGTAGGCCATCACTGCAATATTTTATTGGGATCGCTAGGCTTCAGGCCCTCACGTCCAATGTTTTATAAGGTCTGCTCACCTGTAGCCTATCACTGCAATATTTTATGGGGTTCACTAGGCTTAAGTTCCTCACATCCAATGCTTTATACCATCTGATGACCTGTAGGCCATCACTGCAATGATTTTTGGGGTTCGCTAGTAGACTTGAGCGAACACCTGGATGTTCAGGTTCGAGAAGTTCGGCCAAACTTCCCAAAAATGTTCTGGTTCGAGATCCGAACGCGACCCGAACTTCACCGAGAACCCGAACCTCATTGAAGTTAATGGGGACCCGAACTTTTGCAAACTAAAAAGGCTGTAAAATAGCCCAGGTAAAGGATAGAGGGCTGCAAAAGGCACCAAAATGTAGGTAAATCCCCTGCAAACAAATGTGGATAGGGAAATGACTTAAAATAAAATAAAAAAAACAAAAATTAACCAATATCAATTGGAAACTTGGAGGAGGAGGAGGTGGAATAGGAGGTTGGGGTGGCATAAGATGGGAATGCTAGGGGAGTTGATGTTCTCATCACAGCTAAAAAGGATTCATGTCTGCTTGCAGTTCCACAGGCCTCATTCAAAGACTCAGGGCCATGGCAACCATGGAGGAGAGGTTCATTCAACTTTGGGTTGCCCCGCAAAATAATGGTAAAATGAAAAAAAGAGGATTCAATAAAGAAGTGCCCTGGAATATAAGAATATATGGTTGAGGGGGAGGCAGTTATAAATGTCTATTCAGCACAAGGGATTGACAGGTCCTGTGGGATCCATGCCTGGTTCATTTTTATGAACGTCAGCTTGTCCACGTTGGCTGTGGACAGGCGGCTGAATTTGTCAGTAATGAGGCCCCCAGCCGTGCTGAATACACAAAACGCTGCCCGCTGGGCAGGCCAGCACCTGCAAGGCATAAAAGGCTAGCTCTGGCCACGTGGACAATTTGGAGACCCAGAAGTTGAATTGGGCCAAACCATCAGTCAGTACGTGGAGGGGTGTGCACACGTACTGTTCAACCATGTTAGTGAAATGCTGCCTCCTGCACACTTGATTTTATCGGATACTTAGTTGTGCAGTGAAGGCACAGCTGTCTTAGAGAAGTAGTGGCGGCTGGGAACAACATACTGTGGGACAGCCATCGCCATCAGCTGTTTGAAGCTGTCTGTGTCCACCAGCCTGAATGACAGCATTTCAAAGGCCAGGAGTTTAGAAATGTTAGCATTCAGGCCCAGGGCTCGAGGGTGGCTAGGTGGGAATTTACGCTTTCTCTCCAAGGTTTGTGAGATGGAGAGCTGAACGCTGCCGTGTGACATGGTGGAGATGCTTGGTGACGCAGGTGGTGGTGTCGGTGGCACATCCTCTGTTTGGTGGGCGGCATTCCTCCCGAAGCGGAGGGAGAGGCCGAGGCATGAGCAGAAGAGAGAGCAGGGGGAGTGAGTTCCTTGTTTTTAAGGTGTTTACTCCACTGCAGTTCATGCTTTGCATGTAGATGCCTGGTCATGCAGGTTGTGCTAAGGTTCAGAACGTTAATGCCTCACTTCAGGCTCTGATGGCACAGCGTGCAAACCACTCGGGTCTTGTCGTCAGCACATTGTTTAAAGAAGTGCCATGCCAGGGAACTCCGTGAAGCTGCCTTTGGGGTGCTCGGTCCCTGGTGGCGGTGGCCAGTAGCAGGCGAACTCTCTTGGCGGCGACTGTTCTGCTTTTGCCCCCTGCTCCCTCTTTTGCTACGCTGTTGGCTCGGTCTCACCACTGCCTCTTCCTCTAAACTATGAAAGTCAGTGGCACCTGTTCGGTCTGCACACTGCAAAAAGATGCAGCAGTTGGCACCTGTGTTTCGTCATCATCAGAGATGTGCGGACTCCGATGAGGTAGTATTCCCATGTCCTTATCATCAGGAAATAAAGTCCTTGTGCGTCAGAGCATTCTATGTCTTCCACCACTGGGGAAGGGCTAGGCGGATTCCCTTGGAAAACCCTGTCAGCAGAGTCTTCAAACAGCATTAGAGAATGCTGCATAACGTGAGGCTCAGACAGTTTCCCTGATATGCATGGGGGTGATGTGACAGACTGATGGGCTTGGTTTTCAGGCACTACCTGTGCGCTTTCTGCAGAAGACTGGGTGGGAGAGAGAGCTGTGAACGTGCTGAATCCACTGTCAGCCACCCAATTAACTAGCGCCTGTAATTGTTCAGGCCTTACCATCCTTAGAACGGCATTGGGCCCGACCAAATATCGCTGTAAATTCTGATGGGTACTGGAACCTGAGGTAGTTGGTTCACTAGGACGTGTGGCTGTGGCAGAATGGCCACGTCCTCTCCCAGCACCAGAGGGTCCACTAACACCACCACGACCGCGTTCGCGTCCCTTACTAGATGATTTCCTCATTGTTGCCGTTCACCAAGCACCATAATAAAAAAAAAAATATTTGGCCCAATGTATTGGTTTCAAATACAGGCACCTATCACTATCTGGCTATTTATTTATGTACCGTATTGCACTAATCCAGGCACAGCAGTAACCACTGATTTAGGGGAACATCAATTGTAGGCCTAGTATTTAGGCCCTGGATGAAAGGTATCCTTTTATGGACAGATTTACACTTGGAGATGCACAGTAGCGTGTGAAAAAATATGTAGGATTATGCCTTCAGCAATTGTATTTTAACACTTTGTGTAATATACCCTTTAACGGACAGAAATACACTTGGAGATGCACAGTAGCATGTGAAGTTATTGAGGATGACCCTCTGAGGACTTGTATATACACCTTGAGTGTAATATATCCTTTTACGGACAGAAATACACTATGAGATGCACAATAGTGTGTGCAGATTTACAGGATTATGCTTTCAGCAATTGTAATGTAACATTTTTTGTAATAAACCCTTTTCGGGAAGAAATATACTTGGAGATGCACGCTGAGTGTAATATACCCTTTTACGGACAGATTAACACTTGGCCTGCAACTGCTGGAACACCAGATTCAGGGTATTGCTATATTGGCAAGTGAATTTCACCCCAGAACAGAATCTTTGACGTATACTATTAACCACCTCCCGACCGCCTAACTCAGGGATGCGTCCTTCGGGTGGCCGGGATGTTCCTCCTTGACGCGCCGATGCGTCATCTCGCGAGAGGCGGGCAGAAGTTTAACTACAGCCTGCCAGAGCTGATCATGCGCTGGCAGGCTGTAGATTTTAAAAAAACGCCATCTAAATCGCATATCAGACGCTGTTTTGTAAACAGCGTCTGATATGCCTGCTGCCTGCTCCTCTGGTGGTCCCTTCTGCTTGGAACCACCAGAGGACACTTAGTGCACCAATTATCACACACCAACCCCCAACCCACCCTGTCACTTATTAACCCCTTATTAACCCCTGATCACCCCATATAAACTCCCTGATCAACCCCTGTCACCCCCCATGTCATTGATCACCCCCCTGTAAGGCTCCATTCAGACGCCCGTATGTGTTTTGCGGATCCACGGATCCGTAAAACATGGACACCGGCTATGTGCTTTCCGCATTTTGTGGATCAGCACATTGCCAGAACTATATAGAAAATGCCTTTTCTTGTCCACAATTGCGGACAAGAAAAGGACATGCTCTATCTTTTGCGGAGCTGCGGCCTGATGTTTCGGGCCACCCCAAGGTATTCCGTGAGAGGCATGGCGAGGTCATAGAAGATTTTTTTTTTTGGCACAAGTTAGTGGAAATTAGCTTTTTCTTTTTTTCCTTACAAAGTCTCATATTCCACTAACTTGTGACAAAAAATAAAATTTTACATGAACTCACCATACCCCTCACGGAATACCTTGGGGTGTCTTCTTTCTAAAATGGGGTCACTTGTGGGGTATTTATACTGCCCTGGCATTTTAGGGGCCCTAAAGCGTGAGAAGAAGTCTGGAATCCAAATGCGTAAAAATGCCCTGTGAAATCCTAAAGGTACTCATTGGAGTTCGGGCCACTTTGCGCACCTAGGCTGCAAAAAAGTGTCACACATGTGGCATCACCGTACTCAGGAGAAGTAGGGCAATGTGGTTTGGGGTGCATTTTTACATATACCCATGCTGGGTGAGAGAAATATCTCTGTAAATGACAACTTTTTTTAAAAAAATTATACAAAGTTGACAATTTACAGAGATATTTCTCACACCCAGCATGGGTATATGTAAAAATACACCCCAAAACACATTGCCCTACTTCTTCTGAGTACGGCGATACCACATGTGTGCCACTTTTTTGCAACCTAGGTGCGTATAGGGGCGTAAAGTCCAACAAGTACCTTTAGGCTTTACAAGGTTGCTCACAATTTAGCCCCGCCCAAAATGCCAGAACAGTAAACACACCCCAAAAATTACCCCATTTCAGAAAGTAGACACCCCAAGGTATTCACTGAGGGGCATAGTGAGTTCGTGGGAGATTTTTTATTTTTTTTTGCAGAAGTTAGCAGAAATGGAAACTTTATTTTTTTTTCCTCAGAAAGTGTCATTTTCCGCTAACTTGTGAAAAAAATGTAATCATACATGAACTCACCAGGCCCCTCTGCGAATACTTTGGGGTGCCTTCTTTCTAAAATAGTGTCATTTGGGGGGTATTTATACTATCCTAGCATTCTAGCACCTGAAGAAACATGACAGGTGCTCAGAAAGTCAGAGCTGCTTCAAAATGCGGAAATTCACTTTTTTGCACAATAGTTTGTAAACGCTATAACTTTTACCCAAACCAATAAATATAGACTTATTGCATGTTTTTTTTTTATAAAAGACATGTAGAACAATAAATTTAGAGAAAAATTTATATAGAAATTTAGTTTTTTTTTTATTTTACAACAGAAAGCGAAAAATGATATTTTTTTTGCAAAAATCTCAGTCATTTTTTATTAACATCAAAAAATTTTTTTTAATGTCAGCAACAATGAAATACCACCAAATGAAAGCTCTAAAAGTGAGAAGAAAAGGAGGTAAAATTCATTTGGGTGGTAAGATGCATGACCGAGTAATAAACGTGAAAGTAGTGTAGTGCAGAATTGTAAAAAGTGGTCTGGTCATTAAGGGTGTTTAAGCTAGGGGAGGCTGAGGTGGTTAAACTTGACCAGCTGGAACACCAGATTTACGGTATTGCTATGTTGGCAATTGAATTTCACCCCAGAACAAAATATATTCTTTGACGGACACTATGAAATTTGTCCAGTCACAGCTGGAAAACCAAATTTACTGTATTTCTTTTTTTGCAACTACATTTCACAACAGAAAATAATATATGCTTTGACGGACACTAGGGAAATTGTCCAATCACAGCTGGAACACCAGATTCAGGGTATTGCTATTTTGGCAATTAAATTTCACCCCAGAAAAAAATATACCCTTTTACGGACAGATTAACTAGGCTTGCCACAGCTGGAACACCAAATTTACTGTATTTCTATTTTTGCTACTGACTTTCACCCCAGAAAATAATATATCCTTTGACGGACACTAGGGAAATTGTCCAGTCACAGCTGGAACACCAGATTCAGGGTATTGCTATTTATCAATTAAATTTCACACCAGAAAAAAAATATACCCTCTTACGGACAGATTTAAACTAGGCCTGCAACAGCTGGAACACCAGATTCAGGGTATTGCTATTTTGGCAATTAGATTTCACCCCAGAAAAAAACTATACCCTTTTTACGGACAGATTTCAACTAGGCCTGCAACAGCTGGAATGCCAAATTTACTGTATTTCTATTTTTGCTACTGACTTTCACCCCAGAAAATAATATATCCTTTGACGGACACTAGGGAAATTGTCCAGTCACAGCTTGAACACTAGATTAAGGGAATTGCTATTTTGGCAATTGAATTTCACCCCAGAACAAAATCTATCCTTTGACAGATACTATTAAACTTGTTCAGTCACAGCTGGAACACCAGATTCAGGGTATTGCTATTTTGGCAATTAAATTTCACCCCAGAAAATAATATATCCTGTGACGGACACTATAAAATTTGGTCAGCCACAGCTGAAACCAGTGATTTATGGTATTGCTATTTTGGCAATTGAATTTCACCCCAGAAAAAAATATATCCTTTGCCAGAAACTATTAAACTTGTCCAGCCTTAGCTGGAACACCAGATTTACTGTATTTCTATTTTTGCAACTGTTTGTCACTCCAGAAAATAATATATCCTTTGACGGACACTAGGGAAATTGTCCAGTCACAGCTGGAACACCAGATTCAGGGTATTGCTATTTTGGCAATTAAATTTCACCCCAGAAAAAAATATACCCTTTTACTGACAGATTTAAACTAGGCCTGCAACAGCTGGAACACCAGATTTACTGTATTTCTATTTTTGCTACTGACTTTCACCCCAGAAAATTATCTATCCTTTGCCGGACACTATTAAACTTGTCCAGCCACAGCTGGAACACTAGATTTACGGTATTTCTTTTTTTGCAATTAAATTTCACCCCAGAAAAAAATATACCCTTTTACGGACAGATTTAAACTAGGCCTGCAACAGCTGGAACACCAGATTTACTGTATTTCAATTTTTGCTACTGACTTTCACCCCAGAAAATAATATATCCTTTGACGGACACTAGGGAAATTGTCCAGTCACAGCTGGAACACCAGATTCAGGGTATTGCTATTTTGTAAGGAAAATGAAGGAAACTCCAGCATCTAGTTCACGAGTATCTTCTCTTTATTGACAGTGTTGATGATACAGCGGCAATAAAATGTATCTTCTCACATCCTCAAACAGTCAACGCGTTTCGAAAAAGTTCTTATTCATGACTGATACACTGACCAGGCCACTGAATCTTCTTATAAAGCTTACTGCCAGACCCCCCCTCCCTCATCCAAAGGTGATTAGGTACAGGTGTGGCTCAAGAAAAGAAGTAGCCCTGGGCAGTGTGACCGCCCATATTTTATTTCATATAGACAAACAGAGCAAAAAGAGATGAAAACATATTCTAAAGGAAAAACTTGCATTAAAACATAGGTTGACTTTTATCACCAATTAGTTCAAGCCAACATTTTAATATCTTAATCCATCTCCCGTGTATAGTCCTAAAACACTGGATATGATGTAAATAAAAACCGCAGTGTCTGAATAGGAACTAAAACACAATCACCCTAGTGATGACATAAAAATATATATAGCAGTGCTAAAAATCTATAGCATGGCTCTTGCTAGATCTCAGTATATATACATTAATTCTCTTCTTAAATTCAAGCCCGCAGGATATCTGGTTTTCAATCTTAGAATCCAAAAAGCTTCTCGCTGTGATATAAGTTTTTATGGTTACCTCCTCTTGGTGGAAGTATAACCCGTTCAATTGCATAAGCAGAAAAATGCTGTAGACTTCTATCATGCACATTGATAAAATGTCTGGCAGCATTGGAGACATTCAAATATGTGCTATTTGTGACATAATTCAAATGCTCCAATAATCGAGACTTAAATTTCCGGATTGTGCATCCAACATATAGAAGTCTACATTCTACACATTCGATAATATAAACCACACCTGTGGTGTTGCAATTAATATAGGTTTTTATTGGGAATTGGTTAATATTCTCTGAATCCCGAAAAGTTTTACGCGGAGTCACAAAACCGCAAGCTCTGCAGGGATGGCTACCGCAACGTGTGAATCCAGTATATCTTAACCATGTTGGTTCAGATTTTGTTGTATGTTCTGGGGTGAAAAGAGAGGGGGACAGTGAGGCCGCAAGAGACAAAGGTCGTCTTGAGACCACCCTGTGCCCCTCTCTCAAGAGCCCATACATAGTCTGATCCTCAAACAGCAGAGAGATGCACTTTGAAATGACTTGCCGTATCTGGTAAAACTGATTACTATAGGTCAAAAAAAGTTTTTCCTTTAGAATATGTTTTCATCTCTTTTTGCTCTGTTTGTCTATATGAAATAAAATATGGGCGGTCACACTGCCCAGGGCTACTTCTTTGCTTGAGCCACACCTGTACCTAATCACCTTTGGATGAGGGAGGGGGGGTCTGGCAGTAAGCTTTATAAGAAGATTCAGTGGCCTGGTCAGTGTATCAGTCATGAATAAGAACTTTTTCGAAACGCGTTGACTGTTTGAGGATGTGAGAAGATACATTTTATTGCCGCTGTATCATCAACACTGTCAATAAAGAGAAGATACTCGTGAACTAGATGCTGGAGTTTCCTTCATTTTCCTTACAGCCGTATCCAGGTCTTACCTACACCTCCGTGCATCAGGGGAATCTAGTTGGAGCAAATGAATGGGTGAGCTGGACTTCACTTTTTTCGCTATTGCTCTTTTGGCAATTAAATTTCACCCCAGACCAAAATCTATACTGTGACCGATACTATTAAACTTGGCCAGTCAAAGCTAAAACCACTGATTTATAGTATTGTTTTTTTGGCAATTGAATTTCACCCCAGAAAAAAATATATCCTTTGCAGGACACTATTAAACTTGTCCAGACACAGCTGGAACACCAGATTTACTGTATTTCTATTTTTGCAACTGTATTTCACCTCAGAAAATAATATATCCTTTGACGGACACTAGGGAAATTATCCAGTCACAGCTGGAACACCAGTTTCAGGGTATTGCTATTTTGGCAATTAAATTTCTCCCCAGAAAAAAATATACCCTTTTACGGACAGATTTAAAATAGGCCTGCAACAGCTGGAACACCAGATTTACTGTATTTCTATTTTTGCTACTGACTTTCACCCCAGAAAATAATATATCCTTTGATGAACACTAGGGAAATTGTCCAGTCACAGCTGGAACTCCAGATTTAGGGGATTGCTATTTTGGCAATTGAATTTAACCCCTTAATAAAATATAGAAATTTCAATTATGAGTTTCTAGGGGTGACAATAAGCACAGCCAAGCCCCTGATGTATGATATGGCAAAAAAAATAATAGTATTGATGGATTGATGGACTTGGTGGCAGCTTGTGCTGGTGCACCACAAGACACAAAATGGCCACCGATCAAAGTGACAGAAAAACGCTCTGTGCAGCCTAAAATCCAGTGAGCAATTAACTAGCAGAAGTTGAATGATTCACAGCTGTAGATTGATCTCTTCATTAGGTGTTTTTGCTGACATTACCCTGCCTAATCTCGCCCTCACAGAAGCTGCGTCCTCTCCCTACACTAATCAGAGCAGTGTGACATGCGGCGCTACGTGACTCCAGCTTAAATAGAGGCTGGGTCACATGCTGCACGTGGCCAATCACAGCCAAGCCATTAGTAGGCATGGCTGTGATGGCTTCTTAGGGCAAGAAGTAAAATGCTAGCTGATTGGCTGCTATGCAGCCCTTCAGAAAGCGGGAAGAAATCGCCGAACAACGGACCCGGACCCGAACTTTTTTTAAAAATGTTCGGATCCGGCTCCTGAACACCCCAAAATACGGTACAAACACGAACTATCCAGTTCGGGTTCGCTCATGCCTATTAATATTCTGTTTTTCAAATGTCCATTCCTTACACCTTGTCCTCTGCACTTTTGTCTATAAATATTGCTGATTCTTCATACATTCTTGTAGTAGACCTGATGAAAAGGACATAGTTGTCTCGAAAGCTGGCTATGTAGCATCATTGCTCCTATTTTTATTGGATATTAAATTGTATCATACCTTCAAGACTCTTATTTTGTTCCTCTTAATTAGAATACTAAAGTAGGGCCTATGGCATGGGAAGTTTACACATTTGGAAATACTGAACAGTATATAAAGTTTTTAAAAGAAGATATGCTCTCATCCAGACAAAGTATATTTCAGGAAAAGCCTTGCATATTTCAGCAAGACAATTTTTAACACCTTAAGGACCTTGCCCTTTTTCAACTTAAGGACCAGGCCGTTTTTTGGAATTTGACGTGTGATTTTATGTGGTAATAGTTTCAAAATGCTATTACTTATCCAAACCATTCGGAGATTGTTTTCTTGCAATACATTGTACTTTATGATAGTGGAAAATTTTAGTCAATATAATTCACCTTTATTTATTAAAAAATCCTTAATTTATAGAAAATTTTTTAAAATTTCGCAATTTTCAAAATTCGAATTTTTCTGCTTTTAAGGCAGATAGTGATACATCATAAAGGAGTTATTACTTTACATTTTCCATATGTCCACTTTCATGTTTGCATCATTATGTAAATGTAATTTTATTTTTTAGGATCTTATTAGACTTAGAATTTTAGAAGCAAATTTTCACGAAAATTTTCAAAACCCACTTTTTTAAGGACCACTTCAGTTATGAAGTCACTCTGTGGGACTTACATAGTGGAAACCACCCATAAATGGCCCCATTGTAGAAACTAAACCCCTCAAGTTATTCAGATGTTCAGATTTTCCATTTTAATTCAATTTTCCTGGAACACATCAGGCAGTGGCGTTGCTAGGGCGGTGCGGTAGAAAATAGTGTCACCCCAAGCACACCACACACCACCACCCCCCGTCGGCGATCTGTCTGCTTAGCCCCCCCCACGTCAACTGTCTGTTTACTATCCAAACCCCTATCCATGTTATCGCTTGGGTTCAAATTATAGCACCCCCAACAGGTCCCCTCCCTATATAGTAATTGCACATTTATTTAGTGTCATATATTTTTTTTACAATTACTGAAAAAAAAAAAACCAGTTTACCATTGAGCTCCGTAGCTCAGTGGTTATTGTTCTTGCCTCTGATGTAAAAGGTTGTGAGTTTGAATCCTGGTGGCAACCTTTCAGAAATTGAGGCTAAATTAGATTAAAATACATTCAGTGTCCCCTTCATGTTCATAGCACTGACTCCATAGGCAAGTGCAGTGAATAAATTATCTTCTGCCGGCACTGGTGTCACCCCATCAGTCTGCACCCACAGCACCCCCCTCGCAACGCCACTGACATCAGGGGTTAATAGCCAAAGAAAACTCACTATTTATTACCCTGATTCTCCAGTTTACAGAAATAACCCACTTGTGGTCGTAAACTGCTGTATGGGCACACGACAGGGTGCAGAAGGAAAGGAGTGCCATATGGATTTTGGAGAGTAGATTTCACTGGGATAATTTTAAGTTGCCATAAGACATTTAAAGACCCTCTGATGCACCCCAATGGTAGAAACTAAAGGAAATTATGGGATAAGATGACTGATAGACCTACTGTCTCGGGTGTTGGGAATTTATGTCAGAATTTGGGCATCTACATCGACCAGGTATTGGCCCTCTTTGTGACTGCCCTGTCATCGTATACACATGATACTACAGTCTTATTGTGGCGTTTAGAGGGGGTTTATGTTGAAAAGGACAGTTTACTCTGTAGTATTGATTTGGAGGCCTTATATTGTAGCATTCCGCACAACCTAGGGATTAGGGCTGTGGACCATTTTTTACAGTCCCGTGGTTGCTAGTACCCTGCCACAGCCTTTTCATTCTCTGTATTTTGGAATTTACCTTGACCAGAAATGTCTTCTCGTTCAACCACCAGCTCAGGGGCACCGCGATGAGAAGTCCGTGTACCCCGTTGTATCCAAATCTGTTCCTGGGCTGGTAGGAGGAGACTATGGTCTTTGTGGAGGAATGGGTGGATACCACAAATTCCATAGGGCTGTGGGCACGGTACATAGATGACATTTTTGACATCTGGAATGACAACAAATTGGCTATTAAGTTCTTTCTTAAGGACCTGAATGTGAACTATATAAACTTATGTTTCACCTATGAACTGGATGAGGTGTCCTTACCTTTTCTTGATGTATTGATAACTTGGAATGAGGAAGGTGAGTTAGACACCTCTGTGCAAAGCTATGAGCAACCTACCCTTTGGCCTGTTCTGCATTTGAAAGTACAAGATTCGCCTGTCTACATGTCTACACCATGTTCATGTGAGCACATCGGGGTACCATCTCAAATTGGGGGTCTGCAAGTGATCCATATCCTCATGAAGACCAACTACATCTGGATTGGTGAGATTATTCCAATTTTTTCTCCCTCCATTGTTTTCTAAGGGCCCTTTATAATGGCTGTGCAACATTCTGGGTGAATCTTTACTACATGACTAAGGATACTTTCATACTAGCATTAAAGTTTTCCGGTATTGATCCAGGATTGGTCACAGGGGCTCAATACGGGAAAAAAAATGCTTCAGTTTTATCCTAATACATTCTGAATGGAAAGCATTCTGTTCAGTATGCATCAGGATGTCTTCAGTTCAGTCCCTCTTACGGTATTCGGTCAAAATTTCACAACACTTGCAGGAAAATCCAGATCTGGCATTCATTTCCATTGATCCGGTTCCGGTTTTCCGGATGACACCGGAGAGACGGGCCGGTATTGCAATTATAGATGAGAGAATTTCTCAAAAATTCGATTTGGCCGGTTCGCTGAATTTACCCAAAAAAACTTGCTTCGATCCGAATTTATTCACGATGAATAACGTTAAAAAACTGCTATTTCCTGGCTGCAGAGAGCCTTTATAGTGGTGTAGAACACTGTGCCTTGCAGTAACACGCATAGGGAGTCTGCTTTGGTAGTGATATAATACAGTGAGTAGTCATGTCACGAACATAAAATTTTCCGTTCGCAAACGGCGAACGCGAACTTCCACAAGTGTTCGCGAACGGGCGAACCAGGCGAACCGCCATAGACTTCAATAGGCAGGCAAATTTTAAAACCCACAGGGACTCTTTCTAGCCACAATAGTGATGGAAAAGTTGTTTCAAGGGGACTAACACCTGGACTGTGGCATGCCGGAGGGGGATCCATGGCAAAACTCCCATGGAAAATTACGTAGTGGACACAGAGTCGGGTTTTAATCCATAAAGGGCATAAATCAACTAACATTCCTAAATTGTTTGGAATAACATGCTTTAAAACATCCAGTGTGTGTATACAATCGGGTATCGATCAGGTAGTGTAAGGGTTACGCCCACTTCACAGACATTGACAGACCAAACTCCCCTTTTAATGCACCGCAAACAACCGCAAACAGTCCATTTGCACAACCGCAAACTCCCCATTTGCACAAGGTTGGATACCAAGCTAGCCATGTCCCGGTGATGTCATTGAAGGTATTTTCCTCCACCCAGCCAACACCAAGGGTCCCCGAAAGGTGAATTGAATTGATTTTTTGAACGGGGACATGGTTAAAGAAATGCTGGCTCCCTCCCCTTTGTTTTAATCCACGGTCACTGCGTCTGCGCCGTGCAATTTACTGTCACACCCGATATGAGTGGTATTTTCTGTAGTACTATTCTCATCAGTTTAATCCCTGTTACGTCCCCAATCTGGGGTCAACTTATTGAATTGATTTTTCGAACAGGGAGATGGTTAAAAAAACGCTGGCTCCCTCCCCTTTGTTTTAATCCATGGTCACTGCGTCTGCGCCGTGCAATTCACTGTCACACCCGATATGAGTGGTGTCGTAACTAGTACTATTCCTATCAGTTTAATCCCTTTTACGTCCCATATCAGGGATTTCCTTTTGTGAAAAAAAATGTAGGCGGGGTACCTAAACTAACTGGGACAAAGTCCTCAAAAATAAAAATACAACCATAAAATGGGAGATTTTTAAAAGCATTGTAACATCTAATTGTGAGAGGTACATACCTTATAGGAATAAAAGGCTAAGGAACAATAAGAAACCAATGTGGATAAATGGAACAGTAAAGAGGGCAATAAATGACAAAAAGAAAGCATATAAATCACGAAAACAGGAGGGGAGTCAGGAAGCACTGATAAACTATAAGGAAAAAAAAATAGAATATGTAAAAAACTAATAAAATTTGCCAAACTAGAGACCGAGAGATTAATTGCCAAAGAGAGTAAAACTAACCCTAAAATGTTCTTCAATTATATAAATAGTAAAAAATATAAATCTAAAGGAGTCGGCCCTCTACATAACAATGAGGGGGGTGTTGCAGAGAGTGACGAGGATAAAGCAAAACTATTAAATATTTTTTTCTCCACTATATTCACTGAGGAAAATAAACTGTCAGATGAAATGCAGAATGTAAAAGTAAATCCCCCATTAAAAGTGCCCTGTCTGTCCCAGGAAGAAGTACAACAGTGACTTAAAAAGAATAAAATAGAAAAAAATCGCCAGGACCGGATGGCATACACCCCCGTATCCTAAGGGAATTAAGTGATGTCATGGCCAGACCATTATTTCTGATATTTACGGACTCTATAATAACAGGGAATGTTCCACAGGATTGGCGCATAGCAAATGTGGTGCCAATATTCAAAAAGGGTCCAAAAACAGAGCCTGAAAATTATAGGCCGGTAAATTTAACATCTCTTGTTGGTAAACTGTTTAAAGGGTTTCTAAGAGATGCTATTTTGGAGTATCTCAATGAAAATAAGCAAATAACGCCATATCAGCATGGCTTCATGAGGGATCGGTCATGCCAAATGTATTTAATCAGCTTCTATGAGGAAGTAAGTTCTAGACTTGACAGCGGCGAATCAATGGATGTCATATATCTGGACTTCTCCAAAGCATTTGACACAGTACCTCATAAAAGGTTAGTATATAAAATGAGGATGCTTGGACTGGGAGAAAATGTCTGTATGTGGGTAAGTAACTGGCTAAGTGACAGAAAACAGAGGGTGGTTATTAAAGGTAGATACTCAGATTGGGTCACTGTAACTAGTGGGGTACCTCAGGGGTCAGTATTGGCACCTATTCTCTTCAATATATTTATTAATGATCTTGTAGAAGGCCTGCACAGTAAAATATCTATTTTTGCAGATGACACTAAACTGTGTAAAGTAATTAACACTGAAGAGGACAGTTTTCTGCTACAGAGGGATCTGGATAGATTGGAGGCTTGGGCAGAAAAATGGCAGATGAGGTTTAACACTGACTAAATGTAAAGTTATGCACACGGGAAAGAATAATGCAAGTTACCCGTACATATTAAATCGCAAAACACTCGGTAACACTGACATGGAAAAGGATCTAGGAATTTTAATAAACAGCAAATTAAGCTGCAAAAACCAGTGTCAGGCAGCTACTACCAAGGCCAATAAGATAATGGGTTGCATCAAAAGGGGCATAGACGCCCGTGATGAGAACATAGTCCTACCACTTTACAAATCACTAGTCAGACCACACATGGAGTACAGTGTACAGTTCTGGGCTCCTGTGAACAAGACAGACATAGCAAAGCTGGAGAGGGTTCAGAGGAGGGCAACTAAAGTAATAACTGGAATGAGGGATCTACAGTACCCTGAAAGGTTATCAAAATTAGGGTTATTCACTTTAGAAAAAAGACGACTGAGGGGAGATCTAATAACTATGTATAAATATATCAGGGGTCAGTACAGAGATCTGTCCCATCATCTATTTATCCCCAGGACTGTGACTGTGACAAGGGGACATCCTCTGAGTCTGGAGGAAAGAAGGTTTGTACACAAACATAAAAAAGGATTCTTCACTGTAAGAGCAGTGAGACTATGGAACTCTCTGCCTGAGGAGGTGGTGATGGTGAGTATAATAAAGGAATTCAAGAGGGGACTGGATTTATTTCTGGAGTGTAATAATATTACAGGCTACAGCTATTAGAGAGGGGTCGTTGATCCAGGGAGTTATTCTGATTGCCTGATTGGAGTCGGGAAGGAATTTTTTTCCCCCTAAGTGGGTAAAATTGGCTTCTGCCTCACAGGGGTTTTTTGCCTTCCTCTGGATCAACCTGTAGGAAACGGGCCAAACTGGATGGACAAATGTCTTTTTTCGGTCTTATATACTATGTTACTATGTTACTATGTTACCTTCGACTGCCTTCACAGTGACAGACCAAACTCTCATACACCAAACTGAATTGATTTTAGGAACCAACAGAAAAATTAGGCATGTACACATGCCTGAAAAATAATGGCATCGTTGCAGCCGCTGTTGTAGCAGCGGCCGGAAAAAATTATGTTTTCCAGGCAGAAAAGTCACTAAAACATTGCGGCTTGAACCCTAGTTGGTGGCGGAGAATTCACGAAAGTCATCCGGTATGCAGACATTAAATACAGCAGCGTGGGGACCATTTTGAGGCCAAGGCATGTCATCAGGCCTTTTGTTAGTCAAACGTATCCCCCACTGTCAGTCCCTTCGGGATCCATCCCTCATTCATCTTTATGAAGGAGAGGTAATTAACACTTTTTTGACCGAGGCGACTTCTCTTGTCAGTGACAATGCCTCCTGCTGCACTGAAGGTCCTTTCTGACAGGAAAGTTGAAGCAGGGCAGGCCAGAAGTTGTATCGCAAACTGGGATAGCTCAGGCCACAGGTCAAGAATGCACACCCAGTAGTGAAGGGGTTCATCGCTCCTCAGAGTGTTCATATCTGCTGTTAAGGCGAGGTAGTCTGCTACCTGTCGGTCGAGTCGTTCTCTAACACTGGATCCCGAAGGGCTGTGACCATGTGTAGGACTGAAAAAGCTCGGCATGTCCTGCATCAACAACACATCTGTAAATCGTCCAGTCCTTGCCGCCATGGTAGGAGGAGGATTACATTCACCCCTTCCCCAGTTAAATTCCCGTTGTGCTGTGACATCCCCCTTATAAGCTGTGTAAAGCATATTTTTTAGTTTGGTTTTGAACTGCTGCATCCTTTCCGACTTTCGGTAATTTGGTAACATTTCTGCCACTTTCTGCTTATACCGGGGGTCTAATAGCGTGGCCACCCAGTACAGGTCATTCTCCTTCATCCTTTTTATACGAGGGTCCCTCAACAGACATGACAGCATGAAAGACCCAATTTGCACAAGGTTGGATGCAGAGCTACTCATTTCCCGTTCCTCGTCCTCACTGATGTCATTGACGGTCTGTTCTTCCCCCCAGCCACGTACAACACCATTGGTCCCAGATAGGTGACAACAACGAGCACCCTGGGGTGCCTGCTGTGGTTGGTCTTCCTCCTCCTCAAAGCCACATTCCTCC